>CM033649.1:57116587-57333085 GCA_019512145.1 Engystomops pustulosus
GCGCGTGCATTGGTTGGTTTTTCTGCAGCTGGCGCATGCATTTGGAGGTTCTACAGCGGCTGACGCCTGTATTGGGAGGTTCTTCAGTGGCTGTAGTGTGTATTGGGGGGGGGGTCTGCTGCTCCTCTTCCTGCTTTTCATGAACTTTAGTTCATTTAAGCAACAAGTCCAGGGATTTAACCCTTACCCTGCTTTCTTGCAGCTAATGGCTCTTCAGACAAGCATGGATACTCAGCAAGAGCGGCAATACTGCCCTCCTTGTAGGGTTTTCATCACCATCAAGGGTTTCCATTATCTTCCTCCATTATGGAGAATATCAGAGATGAGCAGTACATAGAAGCGTAACTTCTACTGTTACTTTTAACAGAAAAACATGTGCAGCAATAGGCATTATTTTCACAGCTATTAATACAGTAGACAGGATGTAAGAAAATCCATCTAGAGCTTCCATCTACTGATGGGCTCAGATGATTCCATAGATAATGACAGAACCTGTTCTGTTAAACCCTGATACATGTAGAAACCCCCCCAAAAGAATGGAGAGGGTGTCGGCAGTAATTCTGCATTAACGTCACTGATCATTTTTCCTTTCATTTCATTCATCAGTGTCCGCTTTCAATCGGTAAAGAATTCATCATCAGTATTGCTAAAGCCATAAAAACAAACAGGGGTGGATCCAAAACAGAGGTGACCAGTAAATGGGATATGTCCTCTGTGTTCTGTATCCACTCCTGCTTTTGGCTATCAATCCTGAGGCTTTTCATTCCTTCTGACAGATGAAATGAAGGTGGAAACTAAACATAGTGGCAACATCATAGAGCGATGGAGGGTGAAAACAGCATTATGGAAATCACAGGGTGTTCCAGGGAGACAGTGGTCAGTTGACAGCAGCATGAGTAGGCCGCAGAGTGGCGCACAAATGACAAATACGGAGGGTGCGGAAATGGGAAGGCCACCAGCGTGGACCCAATGATAGAGCGTGGATGGCTGTAGGGTGGCGGGCAGAGAGCAGCAGCGAAGGCGCCCAGGTGCGCAGCAACATGGAAAGCAACAAAGTGGCCCAAGTTGGAAGTGGAGGTTGCAGGCAAGCAGCAGGCGCCAACAGGTGGGGCGAAGCAACAGGGAAAGCCACAAGAGTGGCCACCACAATGATACAGTTTGGAGGATGGGCGATCAGAAGCAGGATCTGAAGGGTGCACAATGATAAAGTTGGAAGGTGGCAACAGCAGCAGCAGGAGCCACGAGAGTGGCACAATGCTATAGTGTGGATAGGGTGGCACAGCAGACAGGATGCCACAGAGTGACACAATTATAAGTGTGGATGAGGTGGCAGCAGGAGCCCACAGAGTGGCACAATGATATAGTGTGGAGGTGGCGTCAGCAGCAGCAGGTGCCCACAGAGTGGCACAATGATATAGTGTGGAGGTGGCATCAGCAGCAGCAGGAGCCCACAGAGTGACCCAATGATATAGTGTGCAGGTGGTGTCAGTAGCAGCAGCAGCAGGAGCCCACAGAGTGGCACAATGATATAGTGTGGAGGTAGCAGCAGCAGGAGCCCACAGAGTGGCACAATGATATTGTGTGGAGGTGGCATCAGTAGCAGCAGCAGCAAGAGCCCACAGAGTGGCACAATGATATAGTGTGGAGGTGGAGTCAACAGCAGAAGGAGCCCACAGAGTTGCACAATGATACAGTGTGGAGCAACCGGCAGCAGATGTGTGGCATCAGGCGGTGTCAGCATAAGAATAGTGGCTGAGGCAGGTAGTTATAACCCAGACTCATTTCTCAAAGCTTGGAGGAGGCGTCATGGCTGATCTAATCTGATGCATAAGGCATTGGTGAATTGAAATCCTGGCCGATCCAAGCCTGATTCCTCTTGACAAAGGTCAGTCTCTCCACATTACAGGTGGACAAGCGAGTTCTCCTTGGGGTAAAGATGGCCCCCGCTGCACTGAACACCTGCTCTGATGCCACACTACTGGCCAGGCAGGACAGCTGCTCTACTGTTTGGCTGCCCAGTAGTCCATGGGATCCTCTACCTGAGGTGCTAAAGTGCTGTCTAAGAAGGCCACCACCTGCTGGTGCAGGGTCTGATCCATGTCCTGCTGCTGATGATGGCGGCTACCCTCCTCACTAGGCGGGTGACAGAAGTTGCTCAATAAGGAATCCAGACCTAAGCTGCTGCTGATGGAGCTGATACTGCTCCTACCCCCGAGCTCCCTACAGCAGCCATGGCAGTAGTACGTGAGCGATGACTGCCAGGAATCCCCCGGTCAGACGTGACAGAGGATGGACAATGGCGCACATAGGCAGCGGGCAACTGTGTGCACAGTATTTCTCTATAGCAGTGGTGGCGAACCTATGGCACGCGTGCCACAGAGGGCACGCGGAGGTCTCTCTGTCGGGCACGCGCATTGGCCCCGAGGCACAGGTTTTCAGTTCATATTCAGAGCTCCGGCCAGGCAGGGATGCTACAGCACGGGCGGAGTGCAGAGGATCCCCAGGGTTCTCAGAGTGCTATTAAATGTCCTGGGTCCTGTGACACCCAGGGTCGTTCTGCCATTCGAGGGCTCCCGTATTGTTAAGCGGCGCTACAGTGTACAGGCTAAACCATCTAGCCAAATAATTTACACTCTCCCGCCCCTCTCTATTTCTGGAGTTGAGTAGTGAGGTAGTGCGACAAAGGTGTCTCAGCAGAATTGCATCATCATAAGATCTCCTCCACATTTATGCCGCCACCAAACTTCAGGAGCGCAAGTATATGGCAAGATATGGAGGTAAGCCGTACTTGCCCTTCAACTGTGAGCACTTGCTGCCTGACTGCTCTTGACATGAAGTCTGGAGCAGCTGGCTGTCATTGTTCTCCAGCCAGGGGAGGACAATGTGGCCCCTCTGCAACCCTCCTTCATTCATACCGAGGTTGACTGAAGCCTGAGGAGTGGGGGCGGAGCTGCAGTGAAGTCCGGAGCACAGAAATGTGAGCACAAGTCTGTTGCTGGAGTGAGTGCTTGAAGCAGAGAGGAGCGCTTTTTTGTAACTCTCTGCCCTGTTTGCTCACTGCAGGGGTAACGTAGTAAGTGAGTTGTTGTTAGCTGCCTCTTATGTGTTTTACACTGACAACAAGCTTCATGTAGTGACTGTAATTTTCCTGCTCACCCAACTCAGCCAAACAGTTCCTGGCAGGTAGTTACCTCCCCAAAAGCTACAGAGAGTGGCAGGGGATATATAAAGGTGAGGACTGACACACAATCTAGTACGAGTCCCTTTTCTGTGTTGTATCTACAAACTCCCCATAACAGGCCCTGGGACCATGGATCTGCTGGAATTGTATAGTTTTCTTTTCTGGACACCATGTGTAGAGAAGCAGTTTATGCCCACAACAACACTGGCTATTGCTGGAAGCTTTTCTTCATGCGTGTGGTTTGTTTGTTATTAATTGATATTAGAATTTATAAAAATAATTAAAAAAAACCTATAGTCCCTGCACCACTTTCCTGGGCAATCCAGCAGAGATCACCCCAATTAGAAAGAGGCCTTTTATACTTGGCAGTGAAGGATTGTGGGTAAGTAAGTAAAAGTAAACAATGACAGTAAGGCTTGGTCATGATTTTTACGTGACTCGCCCAATATTTCCCAGAGCTGTTTTTTATATGTATATATTTATGGCTCGTAACATGTATCCCTGTATATTTGAACAGCAATATTTATTCCCGTATATATGGCTTAATATTTATCCCTGTTGTATGTATGCTGTGTAATTCTATCCCTATCATGCATGGCTGCAATAGTCATCAGTGGTATTCATTATCTCTGTATGGTTGTAATATTTATGACTGTATTCCGGTTTTCACTGTTTGCTCTGGTTAGTTATATTATTTTATTATATTATTTGATATTAGTAGTCTTTATTATCAGTATTGTGGTATTTATGTTGTTGAATGGTGGTGGTCATCACGTGTACCAGTATTTTGGCCTTGTTTAAGTGATATTGATGGCGAATATTGGGCTTCTATCACTGGCTCTATCCGTGTTGGCACTTTGTGAAGGTATGTTGGACTTTGGTTTGCAATTTGGGGGCACTCAGGCTCTAAAAGGTTCGCCACCACCTGACTCTATAGTATGCCAAGTTGTTCTCCCTCTCAAGCAGGCTGGAAAAACGAAGGTCAGCCATTTTGACTGGTAGCGAAGGGTCCAAAGGTCGGGTGGAAGACAAAAGTATCCCTTATGCCGGGAGGTTGATATTCGGCGGTCAACTAGTTAGGAGCGCTTTACAGCACATTTTATTAATTGTAGGGGCTGCTGTGGACATTTAATCGATGACGGAAGACTACTGGACATTTAATCGATGACGGAAGACTACTGGACATTTAATCGATGACGGAAGACTACTGGACATTTTTTTTTTCATCGGCTATTTTCTAGCCAAGTATGAAAGCACATGCTTAGGCCGGATGAGATGACGCTGAGGTATGAAAAATAAACGTAAAATAAAAAGTAAAAATGGAGGGACTGTGCATCATTGAAATCAAACCTATAAATTTCCCCTTTCGGTCTTTGCGATGGAGTGTGCGTCAGTAAGCGCTAACACAACGGTCGCAAGTCTCACTAAAATTCTCACAATATGGGAGTAGTGAGGATAGAGGGACGCCACCCGCAGATTCAACCGAAATAAAAAAATATATAACGCAGTACGGCTAAGAAGCAGTTGATTCTCTAGTGGATTTTAGCCAAGTTATGAGGAAAAGCAACTGCTAGGCGATGAGATGCCGCTGAGTTACGAAAAAATAAAACGTAAAATAAAAGTAACATGCAGAGGTGCCTAATTGAAATTCAACCCCTATGATATAAATTTTTCCCACTTCGGTCTTGTCGATGGATATGTGGTCAGTCAGCGTAAACACAACGGTCACCAGTACCCACTACAAGTCCTCACAATTGGTAGCTAGATTAGATGCACTATCAAGCGGGCAGCCACCAGAGATCCACCAGAAGTAAAATATATAAACGATATGTAGGCCTAAGTAAGCCGTTTGGCTTCTCCTATGGTATTTTCTAGCCAAGTAGAAAGCACATGGCTAGCAGATGAGATGAGATGACGCTGAGTTATGAAAAAAATAAACGTAAATAAAAAGTAAATGCAGACTGTGCCTTTAATGGATTGAAAGTCAACCCCTAATAACTTTCCCACTTTGGTGTTTGAGGTGGGCTAGGTGGGCATAGAGCTAACAGCAACGGTTTAGCAAGTTCCCCTGCAAATCTCACAATATGGTATAGATGCAAATAAAAAAAAAAAAATGTATATCACGTATAGCTGTAGCCCTAGAAGGGTTGTTGGGTTGTGGTAAGATCATCTGCCTAACACTATTCTAATTAGAGACAGCCTAACGCTTTCATGACCCGCAGCAGCAGGCTCTCTCCCTACGGCTCCAGACACAGAATGATCCGGCGCAGCTGCGGCAGGGGCTTGTCATAGTCTTATTCAGGGTCACCTGAATTGGCCAGCCAACACTGCATAATCGAGCGTGTAGGGTACCACGTCAGGTGGGTGGAGTTGAGAGTCTCTTTGTTGTGATGGCTCGTTTTGGCACGCCAAACAAGCAAAACGGCGGAGATGCAATTTTCTCGAGCGGGCGACAGTCTTCGTCGAGCAAACGAGCAGTTTCGAGGTACTTCTAATGCTCGAACGCGCATCACTTCGGACGAGTATGTCTCGTCATCTCTCTTTAGCCAATTACTGATGGATTATGAACGATTGAAGTGAGGACACTGACGCGTGAGAGAAGGGCAAATGATCAAGTGACGTCAATGCCCAATTACGGCAACAGCCCCTCTCCACTCTAAAGGTGGGTTTCTACCTGTATCACTTTTCCCAGAAACAGGTGTGTAGTAATTATGGATCATTGATTTGTCAGGAAAAAGAGAGAACTCTTGATGTTATAGTGGGATCTTGGCCTTAGCTCAGTCCCTTTGTGAGCTGGCACAGACGTACCCTTGTCCAGGCTGCGTCCTGCTTTGCATATTCGGTGAGTTGGGCCTTTGTAAGGGCACCTGAAAGGTGAATAGTTGACGATTCTGAGTGGCGGCTGTCTTATGCAAGTCATACCTCAAAAAACAGCATGTTTGAAGAACAAACCATGCTCCCTATGCAAATTAAGCATGGCCAACGTGTCTACAACACCCTACAGGCCATCGCTAGCGGCAATCCATTGGACCAAAAAATGTCAAACTACGCTTGTAACATTTGTAATTATTGGTTCAATGATATACTGCTTGTACCACTTAAATTGAGATTGTTATACGCGTCTTTTTTGGCTGGGGATATTCGAGTGGGTCCAGTTGACCTAAGGAATTATAAAACACATCTGAGTCCAATTGTTCAGTAACCCCTCGAGTTATGTCTTGAAGTGCAAAATCCAGAATCCTTCTGTATAGCATCTGCTCCCAAACGCCCCCTTATGGGTGACTGCTTCCATACAGCAATATCATGAAAGACACAAACGAGTATCCCCACCATGTCTTGGTTTATATGTCTGCTATGTTATGTGTCATTGTGTTTGTCAAGTCCAATGACCGTTCCCCTATTCGTTTCCTAAATTCCTGTAGTTTTCCCCATGTTGTATTCATTCCAACTCACATGTCATCTTGTAGTAATCCTTCGTTTAAATTGATACCAATGTTTCATTTCTAACTGCTCCTGTGTTGGTAGAGAGCACGGATTGATGGTTCGCAGTTAAAGGGGAAGGCAGATAGCCCACTACCTTTGAAAGTACCAGGGGGGTATCTTTTATTAAGCCCATGTGGCGTTTGTGGGGCTACGAAATGGGATTGCACAAGCGGATCTTTCAGTGGACTACGCTTCCTAAAAAGTGATTTGTGGGCTCCACCAAAACTGTCTTTATCTCAGGAATCCATTTGTAAATATTCCAATACTCCTGAATTATTTTGGAGCCTCTCTTGGCCCCATTGTCAAAGGGTCGTGATCGAGTCGATCTTATTCTCGGAAGGAGTATCACCGTTCCTTCTTGAAAAATTCTCTACATCTGTTTAAGTTTACAGAAAGGAAAGGGTTCCCTCTGCCTACTGTCAAAGTAAAGCCCCAAATTATCCATGGTTGTGATCTTTTACAAATTCACGAAGGATTCAACCAATGTCCTTCAAGTATATGACCCACAAACTCCACCTCTCCAACACCTGTTGCCCTTTGTTCAGTAAACACATGGTTTCCCCACCAGCCCAGGAAGCAAATGGCATACGTTGGTGCCACATGGATTACCAATCGGCCGTGCCCTGAGCTGGTGGTAGTATTTTCTGTGAAAAGAGGAAGAGGTTGTGGGTTATAGAGAGAAACTCACAGGTGTCAATATGAATATCGTTTTCGTGTGTGAGAAATTGATTACTGTAGTGATTTAGGACTGTGTCTACTCCCTTAATGGCACTAGACATGGGGAACTAGCATGAATATTAGAGCCTCCACATCATTGAACACAGAAGCACCCTTATTCCGTCAATTTGACGATTCTAGATCACCAAGAGTTAGATGACTGGAAGGGAAGAACAAAACTAGACGTAAAATATTGTCAAGGTAGATGCCCATATCTTGTGTACCATTAATAGCTATTCGATTGCCAAAACATAAGTCAACGTGACTGTTGGTGTAGCTTCTTTATTATATAGACTGGTTTCTTGGTGCAGTATAGATGTAAAGGATTCATTACTGTGGCTGTATGTATGCCTGTGTATTCAATGGTTCAGCTGGACTCGGGTGGTGTGGTGTCATGGATGTGGGGATATTCGTTTGGCACCTCTTGGAGCCCCTGGTATCAATTGAGCTCGTTGCAACGACCAGCCTACCTGAGTTATGATGCGACCATGTTCCATCCCTTTATGGACCACAATACCCAACACTGATTTGGATTACTTTCATGCAGGATAAGACGCCATGTATAAAACGCGGATCCTCTCAGACTGGTTTCTTGAACAGACAATGACGTGCAAGTACCAAACTGGCCTCCACAGTCACCAGTCTAATCCAATAGAGCGCATCTTGGGATATCGTGGTGGTGGAGTGACGGGAGCATTGCATCATGTGTTGCAGCCGACATCTGCGGCAACTGTGTGATGCATCATGTCAATGGACCAAATCCTGATGGATGCCTGGTCCAGACCCTTGTTGATCTATGCCCGGAAGAATTGAGGCAGTTACTGAAGGTACAAAAAGGGTTTCCAACTGTACTAAGCATGGTGTACCTAATTAAAGTTGACGCGAGTTGAGGTTGTATGAGATATTATATGGCGGTATACGTGCTAGTTCGTTCATTACACCAGGGCGTCTATGGTGTATCTTATTTTGATATACATGGGGACTCGGTATGCATTTATACTACCCAATGCAGTATGCTGTATGAAGTTTATTCTACAATGCGGGGCATGCTGTATGCATTGTTACTACATGGCGGTACGTGTATGTATTCCTACACAGGCGGTACTCTGTATGGCATTTATACTACATGGCGGCACGCTGTGTGCTTTATACACCTGTTGTGTGCTGTGTGCATTTATGATACTTGGCGGCATCACGTAACATTTTCTATTACATGGTGGTATGCTGTATGATTTTTGGACAATGAAGGAACACTCATATATCTTATTACTACATGCAGCATCTGTAGCATTTGCATTGCTTTATTTTTACACCAAACCAAAAGATGGATGTGGTCCTGACACTCCGATACTAGTACAATTATGGGGGTGGGGGTCTCTCTATGGTCGCCTCATGAAGCAGCACAGGTTGGGGTACACCCTGCGCTCCGGATGCAACAAGCAGTGCAGTGCGTACCTGCAGGGTTGAAATTTAGGGGAAGGCACATCCTCGTTGTCCTCCGTGCAGACTATCGGAGGGAGGAGAGAGGGGAGGAGGAGATGTTGCCTTGCAGCCAATCCTGCATGTCAGCATGTGTGGAGACTCAGCTTGATGGTAGAAGAGAGGAGGAGAAAGTCAACACCGAGGAGAAGAGTATCAGTGGGGATCAGCCAGAAATACGTCTCCATCTCACCCCCGGTGCCTTCCTTCACATCCTGCTTTAACCATTTAGTGTTCCGTGGTGCAGGAGCAGCTTTGAAGCTTTGAAGCTGGTGCCATCTGGCGTTTTAGTCCATTTTAGCCATGCATTTTTAAAACGCATCTAGTTTTTGACTATAGTACCATGACGATGCAATTCAAGCCCCATACTGCATTTATGCATATAGAAGGTGCGTATAATGGGTTCTTCAGAGTGTTACAGGTACGCTAGGACCCATGGTAATGATTGTGCCGCAACTTGTAGGGGGAGTTCAGCAGCTGCCGCATTATGGAGGTGGTTCTGGTGAGTGGCTTGGAGGATTATAAGAGGGTCTGCAGAGTGCTGAATCCGGTTTGGGAGTTCTGCAGCAGCTTGCTCGTTTCTGGGAGGTTCGAGTCTGCGCAGCGGCTGTGTATTGGGAGTTGACAGGAGGCTGGCCGCTTGCATGGGAAGGTTCTGCAGTGGGGGGCGCTGTATTGTTAGGTTTTCAGTGGGATGTTGCATGTATTGGGAGGTTCTGCAGCTTATCCCTGTGTGTGTGCGGTTCTGCAGATGGTTGGTACGTGTGGATTATGAGGTCCCTGCAGAGGATGGCGCGTGTATGTGAGATTGATTTGTAGCAGCTGGCGCATGATCGGGAATTCTGCAACGCTGGCAACGTGATTATTGAGAGGTTTTGCAGCGGCTGGCGTCCTTGCAGTGGGAATGGTATCTGGTGCGTGCTGCTGGTGCTTGTACTGGGGGGTTCTGCAGTGTCTGACGCATGTACTGCAAAGTTTGCGACGGTGCGCCTGGTCTGCAGGCGGGTCTGCGAGGTTGCATGGCTGGTACGATGTACTGGGGAGGTTCTGCTGTTATGGGGCTGCGGAGTGTATCTGGGAGGTTCTGCAGGATGGCTGGTATAGTACGGGAGGTTATCAGCAGCTGGTTGCGGTTATCCCAATCACGCACCAGTGTGCAGAACTCCCAGTATATACCAGCCACTGCAGAACCTCTGGTTCTATAGTAGCTGGCGCGTGTATTGTGAGGTTCTGCAATGGCTGGCACGTGTATTGAAAGGTTTTGCAGTAGCTGCGCGTGCATTGGTTGCGTTTTTTTCTGCAAGCGGCGCATGCATTGGAGGTCTCGCGCTACGCGTATGGGAGTCTTATGGAGTGTTCTTTTGGCAGTGTTGTAGGTTGTGTATGGTGGGGGGGTCTGCTGCCTCCTTTCCTGTCTTTCATTGTAACTTTAGTTCATATATAGCAACAAGTCCGGGATGTTTATACCCCGCTACCCTGCATTCTTGTGCTACTGGCCTCTTCAGCATAAGCATGGGTTATACGTCAGCAGAGCGGCAAGATACTGCCCTCGTTGTAGGGTTTCATCCCATCAAAGGGTTTCCATTATCTTCTCCATATGGCGATATAACAGCAGGAGCTGAGTTAGTACATTAGAGCGGAAACTGGTTACTTATAACAAGAAAAAAACATGTGCGAAGCAATACGTGCATTATTTTCACTAGCTATTAATACAGTAGACAGGATGGTACCAAGAAAATCCATTAGAGACTTCCATTACTGTGGTCAGATGGATCCATAGATAAGACGAAACGTCTGTTAAAACCATGTATCCATTGTAGAACACCCCCAACCATAAAGAATGGAGAGGGTGTCGGACTAGTAATTTCTGATAAACTGCACTGATCATTTCCTTCATTTCACGTCCATCAGTGTCCGCTTCTAACGGTGAAAGAACTTCATCATACAGTGCATTGTCTAAAGCCATAAACACAAATCGGGGTGGATCAAAACAGATGCGTGACCAGTAAATGGGAAATGTCCTCTGTGTTGTATCCACTCACTGCTTTTGGCGATCAATCTGCAGGCTTTCATTCCTTTGACGATGAACTGACAGGTGGAACAACTAATACATAGTGGCTAAACTCATTAGAGTACGATCGGAGTGTGATGAAAACAGACATTACTGGATCACAGGGTGTTCCATGGAGACCAGTGCAGTCCGTTGGACAGCGCATGAGTAGCGAGCAACCAGAGTGCGCACAATGAAAATAGGAGGGTGACGGAACAGGAAGGCCACCAGCGGGCACCCAATGACAGAGACGTGGATGGGAGGGTGCGGGAAGAAGACAGCAGCAAGGCAGCCCAGGTGCGCAGCAACATGGAAAGCCACAAGTGGCCCAAGTTGAAGGGAGGTTGCGGCAAGCAGCAGGACGCAACAACAGGTGGGGCGAGCAACAGGGAAGCCACAGAGTGGCACAATGATACAGTGTTGGAGATGAGCGATCGCAAGCAGGATCTGAAGGGGGCATCAATGATAAAGTATGGAGAGGTGGCAGTACAGAGCAGCAGGAGCCACGAGAGTGGCACACAATGAGTAGTGGAGGGGATGGGTGGCACAGCAGACAGAGCCACAGAGTGACACAGATTATATAGTGTGGAAGGGTGGCAGCAGCAGGAGAGCCCACAGAATGGCCAATGATTATACGTGTGGAGTTTGGTGGACGTCAGCAGCAGCAGGTGCCACAGAGTGGCAACATGAATATAGAGTGGAGTGGCGATCAGCAGCAAGGTAGGAGCCCACAGAGGAGACCAAATGATGAGGATGTGCAGGATAGGTGTCACGTAGGTAGCAAGCAGCAGGAGCCCACAGAAGTGGCACGATGATATAGTGTAGGAGTGGAGGGTAGCGCAGCAGGGACCCACAGATGGACAATGAATGGTGAGAGGATGTAGGTGGCTACAAAGTAGCAGCGAGAGCAGAGCCCACAGGTGGCCCAATGAGTATAGTGTGGAGAGTGGAGGCAAAGCAGCAAGAAGGAGCCCACAGAGTGCACAATGATCAGTGTGGAGCAACTGGCAGTCATTTGTGTGGCATTCACAGCGGTGTTGTCAGATAAGAATAGTGGCTGAGGCAGTAGTTATAACCCAGAACTCAGTTCTCAAGCTTGGAGGAGGCGTCATGGATGATCTAATCTGATGCATAGGCATTGGTGAATATGAATCCTGGCAGGATCCAAGCGCTGATTCTCTTGAACATAAGAGCAGTCTCTCCACAATTTTTTCAGGTGGACAAGCGGAGTTCTCCTTGGGGTAAAGAGGCCCCCGCTGCATGAACACCTGCTCTGATGCCACACTACTGGCCGGGCAGGACAGCTGCTTACTGTTTGTTGGCTGCCCAGTAGTCCAGGGATCCTCTACCTGAGGTGCTGTAAAGGCTTGTCTAAGAAGGCCACCACCTGCTGTGTGCAGGGTCTGATCCATGTCCTGCGGGTGAGATGGCGGCTAACCCTCTATAGGCGGGGTGACAGAAAGTTGCCAATAAGGAATCCAGACCTAAGCTGTGCTGATGGAGTGATATGCTCCACCCAAGCATCCCCACACAGCAGCCATGGCAGTAGTACGTGAGGGATGACTGCCAGGGAATCCCCGGTTCAGGACGTGACAGAGGATGGACAATGGGCACATAGGCAGCGGGCAACTGTGTGCACAGTATTTCTTCTAGCACGTGGTGGCGAACAATGGCACGCGTGCCACAGAGGGCACGCGGGGCTCTCTCTGTCGGCACGCGCATTGGCCCCGAGGCACAGGTTCAGTTCATATTCAGAGCTCCGGCCAGGCAGGAGATGCCTACAGCACAGGCCGGAGGCAGAGGATCCCCAGGGTTCTCAGTGCTATTAACTGTCCTGGGTCCTGTGACACCCAAGGGTCGTATCTGCCATGGCTCCCGTATTGTAAGCGGCGCTACAGTGTACAGGCTAAACCATGTAGCCAAATTTACACTCCCGCCCTCTCTATTTCTGGAGTTGAGTATAGTAGGGTGGAAAAGGTTCTCAGCAGAATTGCATCATCATAAGATCCTCCCACATTATGCCGCCACCAAATGCAGGAGCGCAGTATCATATGGAGTAAGCGTACTGCCCTTCACTGTGAGCACTTGCTGCCTGACTGCTCTTGGACATGAAGTCTGGAGCAGCTGCTGTCATTGATTCTCCAGCCAGGGGGGACAATGTGGCCCCTCTGCACCCTCCTCCTCATCATACCGAGGTTGACTGAAGCCTGAGGAGTGGGGAGGAGCTGCGTGTGAAGTCCGGAGCACAGAAATGTGAGCACAAGTCTGTGCTGGAGTGAGTGCATGAAGCAGAGAGGAGCGCTTTTTTTGTAACTCTCTGCCCTGTTTGCTCACTGCAGGGGTAACAGTGTGAGTTGTTGTAGCTGCTTCTTATGTGTTTACACTGACAACAGTTCATGGTAGTGACTGTAATTTTCCTGCTCACCCAACTCAGCCAACAGTTCCTGGCAGTTACCTCCCCAAAAGCTACAGAGAGTGGCAGGGGATATAAAGGTGAGGACTGACACACATATCTAGTTACTAGTCCCTTTTTTCCTGTGTTGATCTAACATCCAACATGCCCTTAGGGACCTAGGATCTGCTGGGGAATTGTAGTTTTCTTTTCTGCAGACACCATGGAGAGAAGCAGTTTATGCCCACAACCAACACTGGCTGTGCGGAAGCTTATTCAATGCGTATTGTATTAGAATTTATATAAATAATTAAAAAACCTCCCTGCACCACTTTCCTGGGCAATCCAGCGAGATCACAATTAGAAGAGGCCTTTTATACTTGGCAGTGCAGGATTTGTGGGTAAAAGTAAACAATGACAGTAAGCTTGGTTCTGATACGTGACCGCGCCAATATTTCCCAGAGCTGTTTTTTATATATGTATATATTTATGGCGTCGTACCATGATCCCGTATATTATGAACAGCAATATTTATTCCCGTATAATATGGCTCTAATATTTATCCCATGTTGTATGTATAGCTGTGTAATTCTAACTCCCTTATCTGCATGGCTGCAAATAGTATCCAGTGGTATTCATTACTTCTGTATGGTTGTAATATTTATGGAATGGTTCCGGATTATTCACTGTTTGCTCCTGGGTAGTTATATTATTTTATTAAGTATTATTTGTATATTAGTAAGTCTATATCAGTATTGTGGTTATTTATGTTGTTGGAATGGGTGGTCATTTCACGTGTTACCAGTATCTTGTGGCCCTTTGTATTAAGTGATATTGATGGCAATATTGGGCTTCTACAAAACTGGTCAATTACCGTTGTTGGCACTTTGTGACTGGTTATGTTGACTTTTGGTTTGCAATTGGGA
This sequence comes from Engystomops pustulosus, assembly GCA_019512145.1. NCBI lineage: Eukaryota > Metazoa > Chordata > Amphibia > Anura > Leptodactylidae > Engystomops > Engystomops pustulosus. The sequence continues at coordinate 57,130,816 of CM033649.1, forward strand.
ACTCAGCTCTATAACGGTTCGCAACCACCTGACTCTATAGTATGCCAGTTGTTCCTCCCTCTCAGCAGCTGGAAAAAAGGTCAGCCATTTTTGACTGGTAGCGAGGGTCCAAGAGGGTGGAAAGACAAAAGTCATCCCTATGCCGGATGTTGACTATTCGGCGGTCACTAGTTAGGCAAATCAGCATGCTGCAAGCAATCTGCGCAAGTGACTCTGTGGGACCCCCGGACTCCATCTTCACTGTATACTGCCACGGTGCTTCTGGGTCATCTGCCTCGTCTTCTACCTCATCCTCCGGATGCTCCTGCTCCTCCTTTCTTGTCACCTGAGTGGAAAAACCTGATTTCACCAGACTGCTTGTGCTCCAATGTCCTCCTCCTCCTCCAGTTCAGCCCCCACCGGACTCATGTGGCCATTAGATGTAGTCTCCACTTCTCCAGTGCCCTGACCAGACAGATTTTACAGCATGAGTTCCAGGACATGAAGCATTAGAATGATGTTATTCATCCCGCAGTCCTAGCAACTGACAAATAACTTCAAAGGGCCTGAGCAAATGGCAGGTGTCACGTATGAGCTGCCAGTGACTGACATCAAAGTTACACTGGGGAGTACTCCGTTCCACTTGCATCATCAAAAAACACTTGCATCATCAAAAAATGTTCATATAGGCGGTCTAACATATGGAGGCTGGAATTCCAATGGGTGGAAACATCGCATATCAGACTATGTTGGGGTAGGCCGTTTAGATACTGCAACTCAAGGAGGGTGTGCTTGACTTTGTAAGAGTTACTGAACTGCGTGTACAGTTTCCTGGCCATTGTTAGAATGTCTTGCAGATGGGTGGAAGACTTGGGGAATCTGTTGACAACCAGATTGAACACGTGCATCCATCGCGGACACCATGTTCCTCCCATTATCTGTCGCCATGGTTCCGATTTTTAGTTGTTGCGGAGAAAGCCACACATTGATTTCTTGTTGAATTCGCAGAGCAGTTCCTCCCCTTTGTGACTTCGTCCTGCACATGTGTTATGATGGAGCAGTACTTGTGGAGGCTGGTGGAGAAGGAGGAGGAGGAAGCGGACACTGGTGCAGTAGCACAGTAGCAGAAGTTTGACAACGTGCAGAAGAAAGCACTGTCTCTTTTGGAAGTTGTTGGTGTGGCTGGGCGGGATGCACATTCACCCAGTGGGCTGTAAAGGACATGTATTGGCCCTGACCATAGTTTTTTTTTATAAACTTTTATTGTAGCAAAAAAGCATTACAATTAAAAACATACAAAACATTTTATCTTTCCATCAATATATCACTCTTGTCATAAATACAAAATCACATTAAACCAGTTCCCTGTTCTTCCATGAATGTAAAATTAACTTTCTTGCTAGAAAAAGACCTTTTAATATATAATTGGTATGACTTGGTGGCCCCAAGATACCCATTCTTGAGCCTAATACACACAACTGAATATTCCATGGAATGTCACACTTAAATACTGACTGCAGTCTGTCTACTACTAGCCAGTAACGATAAAGCTTTGGACAATGCCAAAGCATGTGTACAAGATCTGCATTGAACAGGTCACACCTGGGACATTTTTCTTCCTTCTTATTCCCGAATTGGTTCAATCCTTTTGGTGTGTAATGTACTCCGTGTATTATATACAATTGTGAAACAGTGTAGGACAAATTTTTTGTAATTTTATTAATTGTTCACAGCAAATCCACCCACTCTGCCATTGTTAAGTCCGGTACATCCTTCTTCCATTTCTCATAGCATTTCTTTACGGGGAGGATATTCTCATCTGTTACCGGTACCTTATACTGTATACCTTGGACATTAAACCTTTTATCCCAAACTGCCGAGAACACAGTGCTTCTACTGGATGTGGCACTTCCCCCATGTAGTCTCCCCTTTTACTCCATAAGACTTCAGAGTCCCCTGTATCATAACCTGATGCATAAATAATAACCCTCTCTCTATTAAAACCCTTGTTTTGCCCGTCGGGACTACCATACATTTTTTGAATCCCCACAATGGTGATATCCTTAAATACCCTTTACCCACTATTTTTGATTTAGTCATTTCCCATACCCACTGCATTAAAGCACAGCTAGGAAATTGAGCTTTGAATTCTGCCAAGTGAAAAACCCCCATTTTCAATACTCCCCATATGTTATAGACCTTAACAAAATCATATTTACTCCCTATTATATAATTTATTATTTACCTATCCCAGTCATTAATATTTACCCATTGTGCAGCTAAAAAGTAGCTCAAGAGGTCAGGGATTGCTAGTCCCCCTTTTTCTATGTGTACAGTTTCTCTAGCTTTATACGTGCCCCTTTCCCATTCCATATAAAATCTCGCAAAAGAGAATTCAGCGTCCCGAAAATTTTTTTGTGAAGAACCACTGGGCATTTCTGAAAGAAAAACAAAATTTGTGGCAAAATCATCATTTTGAAAACTACTGTCCTCGCAGCCAAGGAAAGGTTCATTTTTTTCCAAGTTGTCATCTTTTTCCTTATTTTTGAAATTAGCGGTTTCACATTAAGCTCCACATAGTCTTTTGGATCTTTACTAACCATAATTCCCAGATAGCACATCTTTCCTACCACAGGAAGGTTCTCTAAACAGTTTACCGATGGCATAGTCTCAAGTGGTAAATATGAGGATATAAGTTTATTTTAATCTCTGAAAGTTTTCCAAATGTTTCTATTAACTCTATAACTACTTTTAAGCTTCTTTCCGCATTATCCAGGAATAAGAGCAGATCATCAGGGTACAACAGGAGCCTCACTTCCTTTTGTCCCTAAATAAATCCCTTTAGCCCTCTGGATGCTCTGATACAGCATGCTAATGGTTCTAGTGCCACTGCAAATAGTAGGGGCGACATAGGGCACCCCTGCCTAGTTCCCCTATAAAGCTGCCAAGCTGCTGATGCTTTACCATCTATGCTGACTGTGGTGGAGGCTCTATTATACAGCAGTTTTATCCATGCAATAAACTGTTTCCCAAATCCCATCTTTTCCAGGGCTTCCCAAATGTAGTCCCACTCGACGCGGTCAAAAGCTTTAACCGCGCCGAGTGAGACCACCGGCCTTGCCACAGTTTTCTCACAAGGAACCTGTAGGTACCACCACATACATGAAAGTGTTGTCTCTGACCGATCTCCCCGGCATGAACCCCAATTGATCTTCATGTACCACTGATCGTACCACCTTTTGTAATCTAGTTGCAAGTATTTTTGCTAACATTTTGTAATCAGAGTTCAGCAGGGAGATCGGTCTGTATGAGTCACATTCCTGCGGGCATTTCCCCTCTTTCAAGATTAAAACAATAATTGCCTCTCTCATAGAGTGTGGCAGCAGTTTTTCCGATAATGAATGATTGTAAACCTTTAGCAACAAAGGGAGCAGTATTTCCCCATATTGAGTATATACCTCTGGTGGGATTCCATCTGAGCCCACAGCTTTCCCTCTAGCCAATTTTCTCAGAGCATCACCCAATTCTTCCAAACTCAAGGGGCTCTCCAGCATCTCTCTTTCTTCGGGAGACAAGCGGGGAACAGGGACCGAATGTAATACCTCACTCAGTCCCTCCTCTTCCGTTCCCCTCTCCGAGGAATATAGTTTTTAAAAAAAACAGCTGAATTCTTCCCTGATCCCTTCCTGTGTTACCACCAATGATCCGCTCCTACCCCTGATTGCATTTATTTTTTTACTCGATTTCTGATTTTTTACTATACTTGCTAATTGTTTCATGGATGAATATTGCCCCAATATTGCCTTACCAGCATACCGTTTAATCTCTTGTGTAGCTTTCTCCAAGCTATAACGCCTAAAGCTTTCCTGTGCCTCTAACCATATCCGTCTATTTTCCTCCGTTGGGTTCTTAATGAAACCTTATCTTTTACCAATTGTAGGGTCCTACTTTTTTCCCTTTTAAACAGACTAATCTGATCACGAATCAGTCCCCTCAGAAACGCCTCGGATATTCACATCCCCTAAGTTTCTACTAAGGAAAAATTGGATTTCCCCATTTAAATTGGATTTCCCCCATTAAAGCCAGAATGGCTTTACTTTGTAAAATGTGTGAAGGCAGACTGGGGAGTGGTCTGATAGTCCCCTTGCGGCCCTGACCGTAGTTACAGCTCCACACATCCGCGCTGTCATGCACCTTGGAAGAGACTGATAAGCTCAAGGACCTTTTTGGAAAAAAAATTGCGACTTGGAACTTTCCACCTTGGATCGGCACAAGCCATTAGTTCTCTGAAGGTGCAGACTCCATGACTTGGAAAGAGAGGGACTGCAGTACCAACAACGTGGACAAGAGCACGGTCAGCTTCTGCACCTTAGGATGGCTGGACGTATATAGTTGTCTCTTTGTAATCACCTCTTTCAACGACTGCTGGCGCCATGCGTAGCGAGGAGCAGGAGCATCTGGACCGGGAGATGATGTCAAAGAAAAACAGCTCCCTTCGGCGGAGGTGCTGGAGCCTTGACTGGCTGAGATAGCATGTGTACCACTAGGTTCTGTTGCTGCTGTTGCTGCGGTGGCAGGATGGGCCTCCACATCTGTTCCACGTTTCTCTCAGGCCATTGGATGGTGATGCTGCATGTGTTGACACAGGGCCGTGGTGCCAACATGAGTTCCCAGGCCACGCTTCACTTTCAGATTCTACATATACACACACTCAGCTCCTCTGGAGTCTTAACAAAAACTGCCACACTGCCGAGGTGGTGATTTTAATCTCTGGCTGAGGGAAATGAACAGGACAGAGGCTGGTTGAGGACAGTTGAGGGCCGCTGACCTGCTCCTGGGCCATGCCAACTAATTGTTTTGAATCTGACGAAGCCACAGACTCTTGGCTGGGGTTGTACTTGGCTGATGTTATATTTGAGGAATTGGGTGACCTAGCCAACCATTCAACAACCTTTGGGTTGTTGATCAACACACTGCCGCTAGATGACAACAGCAGTTCTGGCCTCACAGAGTCACCCCTGCTGCGATGTCCCCTTACTGTGCTGCGACCGCTGCCTGCTCCACCTGCCACCTTTCTGTCTGACATGATGGCTAATCAACTACGTGGATTTGACACTTACTTATTTCTTGCTCTTAACTTTAGTAACAAAAAAGTATTGTGACATGATGGCTAATCAACTACGTGGATTTGACACTTACTTATTTCTTGCTCTAAACTTTAGTAACAAAAAAGTATTGAAATTTACGTTATACAGATACCCCACAACTGACACCCTGGGATTGGAGCACAAATTAGTAGAAAATATGTGGATTTCAGAATTATTTCTTCCTATTCACTTCAGCAACAAAAAATGATGGCTATTTGGGGTATACAGAAGCACAAGAACTGACACCCTGGGATTGAAGCAGAAAACAGTCCAGAAAGTATGTGGATCTCACAATTATTTCTTCCCATTCACTTCAGCAACAAAAAAGAAGAGAAAAAATCACAACAGCACAGTACAGTAGAAGCAGCTGGATACTACAGGCAGCATATGCAGTGTGAAGTGCCGAGATTAGAAAATGGCTGCCACTTTTATAGTCTGTGTGACATCATATAAGCCTGCTGGTCGTTGATTGTCTTACAGGTCTGCACATGTGATCGAGGGTGTTCCTTTCTCCTTCCCAGAGTTCTCTGCCCCATGTAATACGTTGTACTCGCGGCCATTTTGGTAATAAAGGAGGGAAAAAAACTTTGTTCCCACGAATCACCGTAAACTTCGGCTTCGTGACGAATTAAATTTTTCCTGAAATTCTAACCGAAGTTAGTATCGTTAGAATCGATTCGCCCATCTCTAGTAAAATGTATAATTTATATATATACAATGATGTTCTATAAAATATCATTATATTTACAATAATAACTTTATAAAAAAACCTCATTTGTTTTTACACTACCATCTTTATCGTAACTTTTATATTTTTCAACCATCCAGGCAAGTTTTAGAGGTTTTTTTGCATCATTAGCTGTAATTTTCCTTCGTAGCATCCAGGGGTTTGTGCTACTTTTCAATCATTTTTTGTAACATTTTTTTTAACCTTGTAACAAAAACAACATTTTTACACAATTTGATGGAAATTGTTTTTACAGCTCACACTAAACAGGTCAAATAGATTGTAATTATAGATTGCCGTGGTGATACCAAATGTGGGGGGATTTTAGTAAACTTTTTTTTTAATTATAATAATACATATTATACAAAATATGTGGGATTTTTTTACTTTTTATTTTGTCCTACAAGGGGATATTTACATTATAAGAGGACAAGTGGTGAAGTTATTGATTGCTGGTATGTGTCACCACAGTGCCTGGCCTTAGTGATGTAAAAACCCAATAGCTGTTGCCAGTAATGCTATGTTACTGAGAAGTTTTTCTTGCTGTAGTTCGGGTCCAGGGTTTTATGGAGCAACCAAAGAGTCTGGGTGGGAAGGTCGCTCCGTACTCCAGCCCAGGTTTTACCACTAGTCAAAAGGCAGCAGGGGCTACTCAGGTGAGAGGAGCTGTGTATGTGTGAGAAGAAGCTGGTGTCCTCCATGTGCTGTGGGAATACGCTGCCTCAGAGTTCTTGGAAGTGCTATACTGCTGCCCTGGTGAGATCATTCGATTTGCATTTATGGTACCTGAAGAAAGGACTGTTTAAGTTTCTGTTTATAAGCTTAAGAAAGCGTGTTTATTTAACTTGAAGCGTAAAGGGACAATAAATCTAATTTTACTTTTGCACCTACGACTGTGTCTGTGCTGAAACGGTGTCTACCAGTGAGCTACACCCCCACCACATGTATTGTTGAGGTTCTTGGTTGGGGAGCCACCTTACCCATTCCTACCTTGTTTGCACATTTGTGTTTGTGTGTACTTTTTAATTGTTTTTAATATGGGTCCTATGTTTTGGATATAATAATGCACTATATGGACATAAAAACAGCAAGAAAAAGAACAGAGATTGACAAAACACATCTTAATGGCCCTCATGAAAAATTTGTGGTTTGAGTGTCCCTTCAAGAATAAAATACAAACTGTTTTGACAACATATTTGATTAAATTTTTTATTTTTTAAAATTCATAAGTTTTTGGCAGAACTTTTTTGGTAATGCTCTAACTATTTTACAGTTTTTAAAATATTATTCAAAATCATACAAATATTCTCTTTCTAATCTTCATCTGTTTCAGGTTTGCTGGAAAGATGGTCTGAAAACCTTTTTGTTGCATTTCACCTAAATTTAGAAAAATAAATAAGTGTTATGACAGTCTCATTTAAAAGAACCTTTTTGTCTTCTCTGGTAGATTTTTTTTTTTTTTTAGACTATATATACAACCGAAACACATGTTCTTCATTTTAAGTAGCAAAGGCAAAAGTGTAGGAGGTTTAATTTTGAACCCTAAGGCCTCTTTCACACTTGCGTGGCAGTTCACCTAAGAGTTTGATCAGGGTGCGATCAGGGTTTGGTCAGTGAAAAACGGACATTTTTCATCAGAGGTCTATCTGTTTTCAGTCAGAGCTTGTTCAGGACTGAGCTCTATCTTTTCTATAGCAATTGATCAGTGAAAAATGCATTGCGCTTGCATATGTCTCAGAGTGCAAAGCATTTTTGGTGCATCTCCATAGACTTGTATGGTACATTTTTCACGTACGTGACTTGAAAAAGTAGAGCATGCTGAGATTAAAACGTGCGCTAAAAACATGCATGTTTGTGTGAAAAAAATTGTAAGTCTGAAAAAAACGTGCAGAACATGCGTGTGAAAATTGCAAGTGTGAAAGGGGCCTTAAAGAAGAACCAGATGCAAGACTTAAAAGGGTTTTCCCATTAATTCAAGTTAGGCCCTATCCACAGGATATGGTCTAACTTTCTGATCAGTGGGGGTCTCGGTGATGAGTCCCTTACAGATCGCAAAAACTAGGGGTCCAATGGCATTCCAGGTACCTCAGTCGGACCCCTAGTCACACCATAAGAGTAAGAGAGCAGGAGCAGCGCTCTTCAATTTCCGCCGGGTTCATTGAGATGTATGGGGCAAAATGGTCATGTGCGACTATCTGCTCCATTACTCTCATGGAGCAATGAGGGATCTGACTGAGGTACCTGGGACCCCATCGGATCCCTCATTCTTGTTATCTGTAGGGGTCTCATCATTGATACCCCCACCAATCAGCAAGTTAGAATCTGTGGAAAAACCCCTTTAAGAATAAATGGGAAAACTGGATTCTAGTTTACCCCACATTATCTGTGAGGCAATAATGTGACTTGGCCAGGGATCATATGAAGCCAGAAAAAGAATTCAAAGCCATAAGCAAGTATTTTGACATTACTCTCTGATGTGCCCAATCTCAAACCACAAGTAAGGTTCTGTGCCCTAAGGAGGTAACTGATTGGTTTCAACCAGGCACTTCCATCCATAAGACTCCACACGCCTACATGGCGGCCTTTAATGGCCATAAGGAGAATTCTTACTTCCCAACCATGAGACTGGAAGAACAGCCCTAAAGTTGTTTTTATATTTTCTGATTATTAATAACTACTTACATCGATATCATCAGTTATATGACCATAAAACCCAGCAACTTAATAGCATATATTTTGTTAGGGCCCTCTTCACCTATTGATTCTCTTCCATCGACAATGAAAGTAGATGTTTATGTATATTATACCATATGGTTTTATAATCACAAGCAAACCCTTACCAGTAGATTTAATTTTGCTTTCTTCAATGCTCCACATGTAGTAGTCACTGCAATATAAATATAAGAACAATAGGAAAAATTAACATTATCACAGTGTTTTATTTTAACTCAAATCACACATGTGCTGCATGTAAAGTACTGTTTCTCATATTCTGCAAACATGGATAATAAAATGTTTTCCTTGGGTGCGCCTATACATTGCATGCTCCAAACTAAGATTAATGGGAGTTGTTCAGAAAAAAAATATTCATGGCTTGTCCTCAGATTAGGCACTCCATATCTGGTCAGTTAGGGCAGAACAACTGGCTCCTGCTGGCTTTAATCAAATCGATAAAAGTAATATTCAAGGGGCTGTCCAAGAATTTTTATCAATGGCCAGTCATCAATATCTGAGCAGTAAGGGAATGAAAACTGGCTCCCATATAGATTAGCTGTTCTAGCTAGAATTAACACAGAGCATGTAGCTAGAAGATGCTTTTTGTGAAAACCTAACACTGTTTACGGACCGAACACGAACTGCATTACTGACAATGTAAGAATGGATTCTTGTATGATCCAAGGATTCTCATACACTGCACTGTAGTCAGTTTTTTGAATCTGACTAGCATATAGGTCCCACGGCCTGAACACTTTCATATGAAGTTGCTGTAAATATATGAAAAGGATGCTCAATTTTACATTAACTAGCTATTTAGACAATGTTACAGGTTTTCTATGACTATCCATTAATTTCCATTAATAAGTTTAAAGTGTATGATTACTACTTTGTTATACAAATTGGCCAAGTTCTTTTCTTCAACAACACTACAACACTTGTTACACCATCACAAATGACTTGGATAAACACTAAGGTCAATGGCACATGATCATGGACAGTCTGTGAAAAATGGACCATGCGCTGGCTGGATCATGATATATGCCACAAGGAATCCCACACAGCAGTGGTGAACTGTAATCATGATCATGTATCACTATGATGGGTCTATAGTTGAAATACGACCAGTGTTAAGCCCTTATTTCCAAAGTGTGATCACATTCACAGGCTGCCAGCCTAAAGGGTTGCTGCTCTGTGGTTCCTTAATCCGCTAATCGGATATCACATTTTCAATTTGAGATTGGGCATATAGGGAACCTGTCAGGGGCTTTTTCTACGCCAAACTGCCTTGAGCATCAAGAAATGGGTTCCCCCATGCTGCCCGTTACAAGGTTTTTGCTGCTGAAAAGTTTATTTATAACGACATTGTGGCGCATGCCCATTTGTCTGGTTGCACCGAGGCTGTATGTTTTCTGGCCATTTGTTACAATGTGCCAGTGGCACATTGTAATAAATAATCAGACAACATACAGCCTCGGTTCTTACAAAGACTGAAGGATGTCATAGAGACCCTGATGACATTACAGGGAGCAATAACTCCCTGTAATAAAATCTGTAGTATGGCAATATATGGTAGGATCAATCAGACTACCTGGGTTAAAGTACCCTAGGGGGTCTGAAAAATAGTAAAATAGATTTTTAAAAAGTAAAAAAAAATTACCATCCTTTACCTAGAACTGATATAAAAATAAACAGTAAAAATCATAAACGTGTTCGGTATCGTTGCATCCCAAACTGTATGAGCTATCAAAATATGATGGTTATTCCTGATGTTTAATCCCGTAATAGAAAATAGCACCCACATTTCCAAAACTGCATTCTCCATTTTGTAACATATAAAAAATAAGTGATCAAAAGGCTTTACAGTCCTTAAAGGAAGCCTACCACTTTACAATCGTACTTATAAGCCTCCAATTCTTACCACCGTGCACCGAAGCTGCTTAGAATATAAAGATTAAAACCATGTTAAAAAGCAATACAGCGCTTTATTGAAATAACGAAGATATGCTCTGGCACCAGCTAACCCTGAGCTGGTGCAAGCAATTGGAGGCTTATAAGTGCAATTGTAAAGTGGTAGGTTTCCTTTAAAATGGTAGAAATGGCAATGAAAATGTCATCTCATCTTGCAAAAAAACAGCTCCATACACCGAAGTATGACAAAATTATTTGTGCCAGAAGTTTTTTTTTTTTTTGTACAAAAGGTTTTAATTAATTACCATATTGAAATCAAGTCTGTTTATTTTTACCATTGGAAAAGGGGTAGTCTTATACGGCGAGTTATCTTGTATGCCCAGTGGTTTTATAGGCCGAAAAATACAGTACTTTTGTGTGGAGAGCCTGCATCCAACTTTATTTACATCCCTCAGCACTGATGTCTAGTAAGAGTTGCAAGTAGCACATCATAGCCAATGAAAATCGGCATGCATATTGCAAAGCTGGTCAAAGGTCATTAAGTTAGATGTTAGAAGCCACTCTTTAATGATCACCAGTTACCATTCAAAATAACATTAAAATGTTACAGTCAAACATATGGATTTGTGTGTGTCATTTAAGACATAGTTGCACATACTACATACATTGTTTTAGGATAAGTTTTTCCATGCCTTCTCTAGCACAATTTGTGTGTTTCACATGGTCTGAAGCTTTCTGTAACAGCACTGCTTGCTCATGTAGCTTATTTTTCAAGGTGCAGATCTCCTCTTTCATTACTCTTTCCTATAAAAGAGAATTTCCATCAACAACAATGTAGCCCATACGGCTAGATTTACCCAAAATGCATTCTGCTAATTCAGTTCTCCTGGACTGGTTTAGAAAAAATTTGGAAAGCTCTATGTAGCACTATATAAAGGAATTATTATTAAGTGGGATGTGCACACAAATGCTTTAATCTCACGATGTGTGGGGAGTGGAGCATCGCTTTTCTGTGCTTCAGCAGACCTAATTTTACTTGGCCTTTCATACAATTTTCCACAACTTGATGTAAATGCATTACCTAAAGCAATCTAGAAATGGTTATACTGAAGACAGTAAATGTATTTTGAGAGATATTATTTCACATATGTAAATCTTTTGTTTTTTATGTATTTATACAGGGTATTTCCTTTTGAAGGTGAATTAATTCTCGCAGTAAAGAACAAGTTCATAGCCATATAATATGATATGTATATATATTATTACATAAAGCTCATTTTACCATAAACATTTTATTTATGGTAAAAAAGCAGAAATGATGGAAATCATTAAATTATGGAAATTAATTAAAATCATTAATTCAGTCTTTGTAGGCGCTTCTACACCGATTCAGGAGGACTATACGTTTTCATTGTAGATCTCATGGTTGCTCCGATATAATTTCCTCTGTAGCAGGAAAGAATAACCCTGGTGCCGGTTTATATTCAGATATAATTTGGTCATGTCAGAGTATACCCCAAGTATAAAGTAGCTTAGGCCAAACATACCCTAGGGTATAAGATGGCCTAAGCCCCTTTCTAACATGGAGCTGAAGTATACTCTGATCTAGGCAGCAGTATAACCCAGAGGAAAAACTCCATAGGATAAAGGTTCCTGAATCCAATAAGGATTACAAGACTGATATGTTTTCAGGCATATAAAACGTGATAATCTGTGATTTACTTGTAATTCCCAACATAGTGCCGGGAATTGCGACTTCTCCTCCCTGTTTGCTGGTTGGGTGGAGAGTGGCCAATTGTCTTCATCGTTTTTATTTAGACAATAAAAGGTATCAACAACTCTAATATATTTAACCACTGGCTGACACAGTAAAAATATTTTAACTTGGAAAAATAAAAAAGTGAGATGGACTGAGAGAAAAACACACTGGAGGCTGCCATGAGGACGGACTGAAGGAGTGAGAAACAGGTGATGTAGAGTGCAGAATGAGGAGAACAGGGAAAGGCTGAAGCTCTCAAAGGAGGCAAGTTCATAGCCATACAATATGATATGTATATATATTATTACATAAAGCTCATTTTACCACTGAACTTTTTTAACAATAATCATAATCATAGTGCTACTGATAGTTTAAAAAGGAGTATAAAATGACCAAGGCCAAAATATACCCAGATGGAAAATCTAAGCCTAAAATATATGCAGGGTAAAATCTAGAATCTCTATTCAGACTTGACAAATTGTTCTGTACGGTTATACTTTAATGGGGCTTTTTATAGAGATTTTAGTGTTTTGTTTTCATTTCAGATTTTTATGTAATTTTATAAAAAGTACCAGTACCAACCGTAGGCATTTACTTTAGAGTCTGAATCTTTTAGAGTCTGAGTGCCCAAACTACAGCCAAAACACACTTATTTTTCACAAAGTGCCGACACCACAAATTAAACATCAACTTATTGCTCCCTGCTCTATGGCGCCTTGAGGAAACCAATATTGTTGAAAGGAGGAAGGCAAGTTTGGATTATAATTGTAGCTTTCCTCCAGGGTACCCTTTGCAGAGCAGGAACTCCAATGATAACCCAGCCTTGTCCATACATTCTTGAGAAAAATAAACACACTGGAGGCTGCCATGAGGATGGACTGAAGGAGTGAGAAACAGGAAGATGAGTAGAGATGTAGAGTACAGAATGTGGAGAACAGGGAAAGGCTGAAGCTCTCACAGGAGGCAAAGTTAACAGGTACATTTATTACAACTTGTGTGGGTCTCTGGGCCTGAAATCTAATAAAGTAAGCTTTGTCTCTGGAAGAAGAACCAAGGTTGTCTGTCCTGGATTAGTACCTGGTTGAGTGATATAAAGTGGACTGATGACTCAACTTAATCATACATTCAAATACATCTCTCACAACACCAATCAAGAGTGTCCTCTTTTTAAAACTCACTGTAACCTGCTGCTTCTGTCCACTCCTGGCTCATGTCAGAGAACCCAGCTGAAAGCTGCAGTTTTCCTAGGTATCTACTGCCAGAGACATGCAGTTGGCTACTGCTATAGAACATTCAGGTTTCTTAGGTGGCGCCTGCTATAGAACATGCTCACTACCTTGGTGGTTACTGCTATGTAGTTGAACACTTACTTTAATAAATTGTGACAACTGTATTTTTCTGAGAAAATCAAAGGTGCGCCTTCTATATGAATCGTACTTACAGACAACAGCTGCCTTGAACTGTGCACAGATCTACCACCTGCTGGTCATTAATCCTTATAATCCAGTGCACCTTATATATAAACCTAGACATTTAAGCAGGCATTTATTGATGGTACGCCTTATAATCCGGTGTGCCTTAGTCCGAAAAATATGGTATGCCAAATACTATGTAGAAAAGTTTTTTTTACGAAAATGTACTGAATAATATTTAAGTGAGTCTATAAATTTGTTCTTAAAAACCGTTTCACCTCCAACAGACCCTCCTTTGTAGATGTCTCCTTTTTTTTTGTCTAATCTCTAACAATTTCTGAGGAATTGCCTCATGGATAGTCGGTTTGGGTGAATGGTTGAACTTTCAATATCAGGCTTTTCCCTGAGAACAGTTAACCTATTCTTTCACATAATAATGCTGCACAGTCTAACAATGCTAGATAACATGAAGGCTTGGCTTCTTTACCTATAGTACGTTTTCATGTGTGTGTTTCTGTACAGTACTTCAGAATTTGAGATATTAAAAAAGTTTTTCCCTCATATTCTATTTACAGTGTATAGAATCCATCAGAGCAGCTAATCCCTGCAAACATGAATGAGCAAAAGCAAACTAAAACAAAGCGGTTTACAGAGAGAACATCCTGCCAGTTTTCCTGATCACTCTAGCAGTTCTTAGATAAGTGCAGAAATTCCTTCCCCGCTGATATGTAGGGAAGGAGCTTCACTACAGAGCATGAGCAAAAAGTGCATTTATCTAAACTAAAAGTCTACATCCTTAGAAAAGGAATAGAACACATTTATAGGACATTCCATAATTTCCCCAAATTCTGATGAAAAAATTATTCAGCACATACTGCAGTGAATTAATTGTATCAATTTATTATATATTTTTGGCGTCTTGGCAGCAAGGGCAGACTGGCCATAGAGTGCACCGGGAGACTTCCCTGTTGGGCTGCAAATTTCTGCAGATTTCTGGGGTCGGTCTCTTCCTCTAAGTGCATGCAGGGCTGGGGCCATTCTATCTCCCCCTCCTCACTACATGCTGTGCTGGGCAGTGGTCGGACCGGGCAGATCACTTCCTGTGCCTGCACTGGACTCCCTCCTTATGCATCAATATAATAAACTTGCCTTAATATATGGATGCACAGTGGAGGAGGGCTCTTGTGCGTGTTGTGAGCAGGGGAGGGGTTCTTGTGCATACTGTTAGCGGGGGAGGGTGCTCGTATATGTTCTGAGTGGGGGAGCGGGCTTGTGCCCAGGGGGGAGGGGTTACAATGCTATGTCAATACATATATAGTCATTACTCATATACATTGTGTTATTGGGCAGCACAGTGGCTAGCAGTTTCAGCGTTGCAGCGATTGGGACCTGGGTCCAAGTCCCAGGTCAACATCTGCAAACAGTTTGTGTGTTTGCGTGGGTTTGCTCCGGGGTCCTTCAGTTTTCTCCCACACTCCAAAACATACTGGTAGGTTGATAAGACTGTGAGCCCCATTGGGGCCAGGGACTAATTTGGCAAACTCAAATGTGAATTGGTCACATTTTGTTAATATTTTTTTTTTTTTATGTGGACCTATTTGATAGATGAAACAAAAACATGTTGATTGTTCCCAAAAGCATCTGTGATCAGGAGAAGCTTTAGAAAACATTTTAAGATTTTAGCATAATATGAGCATAGCTCCCAATTGTCCCAGGAATCGGCGGGACAGTCCGAGTTTTCGGGTTTGTCCTGGTTGGTCCCGCACATCTCTTTCACTGCCTCCCTCACTGCTCGGGCTTCACTTCACATAAAGCCCCGCCCCCTCCAAGACTCAGCCAAGCAGCTTCCTGCTAGATGGGGCACTGTATCATGGTAAGAAGATGAGCTGCTGGAGGGTGGTGCATTATTATGGGGAGCTGCTGAAGGGGGCACACTGTCTTAGGGAACTGCTGGAGGGGGGCACATTATGATGTGGAGCTGCTGGAGGGGGCACATTATTATGGGGAGCTGCTGGAGGGGGGCACACTGTCATAAGTAACTGCTGGAAGGGGCATATTATTATGAAGAGCTGCTAAAGGGGGTACATTAATATGGGGAGCTGCTGGAGAGGGTACATTAATATGGGGAGCTTCTGGGGGGGCACATTATTATGTGGATCTGCTGAAGGGGGCACACTATTATGGGGAGCTGCTGGAGGGGGCATGTGATTATGGGAAGCTGCTAGAGGAGGTACATTATTATGAGGAGCTTCAAGAGGGGGCACACTGTTATGGGGAGCTGCTGGAGGAGGTACATTATTATGGGGAGCTGCTGGAGACACCTGAGCTGCTGCAGAATTCCATTTGATGCACTTGATCTGCAGAATTTCATCAGGCATATTTGAGCTGCTGCAGAACTTTATTAGACACACATTAGTCCTATCCACAGCATGTATCCTCAGAATACACAGCTTAGCACAGCAAAGCATTATGACCAGTGTTGCAACTACTGACACATCTGCATCAGACACGCCTGAGCTGCTGCAGAACTTCATTTTACATAAATGATCTGCTGCAGAACATCACCATACTCAACTGCTAAAGAACCTCATGAGAGCACACTACAACAACAAATGTTATCATTGCTTGTCTGCACCTAACCCCATTTGCTGGCGTTTTCCATTGACCTGCTTCTTCTCCCTGTGTGCTGCGGACGGCATTTCTGTCGTACGAGCTGACATGCTGCCATAAATTTATGTAAGTTATTTCTTCTTTTATTATAATAATCATGTTATTGTATGTAAGTACACCCTACAGATGTACTGTATTATTCTCTCAATTAGGGCTCTCCCCAAGGATTGGTTTATTACTTTAGCCCCTCCTATAATTTTATGCTGGGCTTTATATACTTTTGTGCCATCTCTATACATCGTTTGTCCACATTGTAGTCTGAAGAAGGGTTTTTTCCTGAAACGCGTCACTTTTTTTCTGGACAAATCATTTATGCTTGCAGTGCCTCTGCATTTATTTGTACATGTAATTGTATTATTATGTTGTCTATTTTCATCAATAAATTAAAGTTCTTTGTACTGGTGAGAGGAGAATCAGTCTAATTTTCTGCCGGTCTGGTGTTGACGCTCTACCGTACTAGGTTGTTTAGCACATCTATAAAGCTCTCTTTTTTTGCACAACTTTTGCACGCTTTTTGGTATTGTTTACTACCAGTCCCTTGTTCAAAGTGGTTTTGTCAGAGCCTTAGGAGCTGCAGGAATGACCAAGACCTTCAGGACCCATCAACTGGGTAATATTCTGCATACCATCAAGTGTGAATCAGGAGAGCAGCCTTGAACATTCCCTTTGTCACCTTTTTGACGATATCACACGAGGCGCCGTCCTCCTCTGTTCTGCTTTTCTTTCTGCACTTTGATGCCCTCTTTGTATCTCCCCACTCCGAAACCTTTTCCCCCCACTGACTAAGGCACTAATCAAACATATTAAAAAAAAATCTGTCACTACATTACTATCAACCAGTAAAGCTAAACTGCCAGAACCTGTCAGGACTTCCCCCTGGCTAGACATGTCTCACCGAACCACACTCACCTGGATGACTCAGGAATGTCCGATGAAATTTAATTTGTCCTAACTGACAATTCATTATGAGTCCCAGAGGATATCGAACAAGGGTCTCGCCTCCACCTAATTGACATCTTCCTCAGATGCACCTAATACATACAAAGATGACACCAACAACACACTGGTATCACTCAACTCTAACAGCCCAAAAGAGACATTTTCCACCAGACGAGCTCAAAAAGACAAGAAAGATGAACCATTGGCCACTAGGAAAGAAAATACTGTAAAAATCTTCAATCAATTCACACACACTTACAAAATGTGAGACCAATTTGCTCAGAAAAGGCTTGTCTTTTTGTCCAACCACTAAGTCAAAGGAATTCAAACTTTCTCGATTTAATCCAGTTCATTCGCAAGATTACTCTTAGTTGCCATTGTTCACTTAATGAGCCACTGCCCCCCACTCCATCAGATCAGACAAATATTTACAGACACACTGATGTTAGACACCCCTCTACCCCTTCAACCCCACAAAGTAGGGGCCCCTTTATCAATACTTTTTTCAAACAGTCTATATAGAATTTAGAACCTTAAAAAAAAAAGACGAAATTATCATCCCATCCCCGCAATATTTATGTACACAATTATTAATTTCTGCACTCAAAAAATCAATTTATTCTTATTAAGGTCTCAATTTGTATTATATACAGTTACAGTTGCACCATCCGTGCCTTTCCACCTACTAGACGGTTTTCATACTTTCCTGCAATTACCAGGTTTTTTTTTTTATGTGAATGTAATGTATTTTATGAATAAACACTCTATGAAATTTAATCATACAGATATGTCTTTATCCTTTCCACTTATTACCATACCATTTTACCAAATACCTCTAGGTTTCTATGTATATTCTTTGAGTAAAAACCTGTTTTTACTTGTATTTTACTTAATTCCCACAGAGACTAGTTTCTTAAATATAATCAGGATAATAAAATAACACATCCTCTAATTCACTGTTATTAACAGAAATACAGCATTTCACAGATATAATTCCAACCTCTATCAGTCCTGGTGTAGAAAATTTCAGTTGTCCTTGGTTTCTGACCCTGTATTTTCTGACTTTGGGTAAGGGAAGCTATCTTTCTCTACTGCCTGACACTGCATGAGCTTCTCTCTGTCTCTGGCCCCCACCCTTGCATTCCACAATGAGCTCACAGAAATGCAGTTCCTGCCGGCAAAGGCATCACATCGTGAGGAGAGAGAAGCTGCAAGCTACAGGTAGATAGGTTCTTTATCAGGGTAGGGGAAGGTACAGCAGATCTGATAGTGTGAGAGCAGATATGTAGCAGAGCTGACAGAGGGTCATTGTGTGTAATATGCATCTTATGGATCTTATAATCTCTCATCTCTGATCTGTCTCATCTCTCTTTTTATGTATCAGTTACTGGTACAATTTTCAGAAGGTAAATGAAAGTGTATACAAAACTTGTACCCTGATAGTCTAACCACATTTTCAGCACATAAAACTAGAGGGATCATGAAACGTCTGCTTAGAGAGTCCCCACTCATGCCCTGGAATTTTACAATGACCATTACTGAGCGATAGGAGCTAAAACGGCAATAAAACTGAGTACAATTGTAAAGTAAAGGGTTAAAAATGATCTTTATTGTGTAAGGATCACTAGCGGATTGAGATTTCAGAATTTTCTTTCATGGGAAGACCTCTTTAATATGTTTGTTTAGTATGTACTGTTTGGACCTGATGAAGAGGATGGTACGTCCTTGAAATGTGTAGTCCACTATTCTAAAATAAAAAACATTCTTGAACATACCCTCCTCCGCTGTTTTCTATGGGGAAGCTCGCCTACAATACCTAAACCTGCATTTTGCAATTGCACTTCTTTTTACATTTACATTTTGTCATAATATTATGTATATATTCCAAGATTTGGAACCCTTTTTTTAACCAAAAATAAAAAGTCTGAGTAAATAATCCTATAAAGAGCACTGTAACTTTTATCAACATTGATAATTGATAACACTACTGAACTTTGACATAGCTTTGTTTTTGTTTTTAATTACTGGGATAAAGCATGAAGGTGTACCAATGACATAGGCACATCCCTCCAACCATGCCCGCCAGCACAGAAACTATGACATGGCAGTGTTGACATCATAGATTGTCTGTCGGGAGATCGCATAAACATTCTCTCTGCTGAACGTTTTATTAATGGAGCGCTTTACAGCACATTTTATTAATTGTAGGGGCTGCTGTGGACGTTTCATTGATGACGGAAGACTACTGGACATTTATTGAATGACGGAAGGACTACTGGACATTAATCGATGACGGAAGACTACTGGACATTTCATCGATGACGGAAGACTACTGGACATTTCATCGATGACGGAAGACTACTGGACATTTCATCGATGACGGAAGACTACTGGACATTTAATTGATGACGGAAGACTACTGGACATTTCATCGATGACGGAAGACTACTGGACTTTTTTTTTTTTACCACCCTTGGCTTATACTTCAGTCAATATTATGTCAAGTCAAGTTTATGTAGTATTGTAATTATGAAAGAGCTTTAGAAAGACCTTTCAAAAAGATATCACCATAAATCACTTCATTCTCAGAAATCCACCCTTTCCAGCTTTTCAAATCCACTTTTAGAATGTTTGTTAACCCTTACACTTTCACTGGAATTAAAGAAATATAGAAGTGCCATTTTTTTCAATACTATATTCATTTAATATAGTAATATATTCATTCATTTGTTGGATGATATGGGTGGTTTTAGGCACACAGGGCAGGGCATAGAATGAAGGGAGCACCATTAGGCTATGAGTGTGTAGATTATGCTGAAACAGTTTTAACCCCAGGGTGCATTCAGACTCCAGGATAACAGTGAAAACACCCAATACATGATCCCATTTTGGAAACAACACCCCCCCTTAAGGAATTTAGTAAGGGGTATAGGGACCTTTACTAACCACACTGTGTTTCACAGGAATTAAGACAATATCGATATAAAATGTTAAAATTTCATTTGTTTCAGTAATATCTTAATATGGTCCTGGCATTTACAAATTAACAATGGGTTACAGGAATAAACCCACCTCAAGTTTTGTTGAACAATTTTCTAAGAGTATAGAAATTACCCACATGTAGTCAGAAAGTATGGACTCGCAGCAGGGCTCAGAATGGAACATTTGCATACATTAATGGCAATATTTTTAAGTTCCATATCACATTTCAAGACCCCCTATGTTAGAAGAACAATAGAAAACCCCTAAAAGTGAAAACATTTTGGAAACTACACCCCTTAAGGATTTACAGAGCTTTAGTGGGAATTTTTACCCCCTAGCTGTTTTACAGAATTGGATCATGAAAAATCTATGCATCGCCTAGTCATCTGTTTTCAAGCACCAGAATTGCTTATTCAGGTCAATGGGTCAGTCCACCCTATCACTGATTTGTGTGTTCATTTTCATAAATTATTTAATATGTATTAAAATAATAAATATCAGTGATTGCACTACCGCGAAGAATAAAAGGGTTACTAAATAAGATCCATCCATCTACTTGGTGAAAGGGGTTGCCCAAGTCAAGAAATAAGATTCCGCATTGTTCTGTAATTGTGCTTCCCCTAGGTCTGATCCAGACTTCTTTTTCTCAATCACCAGTTTGCTAAGTGGTTCATGGTAAACATACTGAAGGTTTTCAATGTGGTAACAACCATGAGTATTTTATTTAGAACCAGAACAATATTTACCTGTTTTGTTTGTCTGTTAACTTCTTTGGTAGGGGAAGTCCCACTCCAAAACATACCAAGTATAGAATTTGAATCCTCTAAAATATTATTCAGGGTTTTAATAGCAGAAAACAATGCATCTATTTTTCTATTATTCTTCACCTAGAAAGACAGTGGAACATTTGTTTATAAAACACATTTAGATTTAGTGTTGGGCTTTTAATTGCCACATTCTTTATACAAGCCTTGTGGCCAATTAAGATCTATTGAGTTAGAAGGAACTATTGACAGTTATGAAAATAACTCTCTGAATATGTTCTTTCAGAAAGTCTTACGTGATCACCCCAAGGTTCAGTGGAGGGCCTTTGTTAGTGATGAGACATCTCTCCCCAATGGAGAAACTAGTGGCATAGAGGTGATTTTGGCCCATTCATCCTCACAAATACTGAGGCTGCGCCCCCATGGTTCAGGTTTTCTGATGCAGTTTTGAAGCCAAAATCAGATGTGGATCATGATGGTAGAGGACAAATAACTGTGGGATGCTAGTCCTCCTCTTATTTTATTCCACTCCTGGTTTGCACCTCAAAAACTACACAATGTTGTGTTTATATGTTTTATCATTTGGGAGTGGGCAGAATCCCTATAATATTACCTTGTTTCCATGTACTTGAGGATGGGGTATGTGAAGGACTGACTGTAAATTTGACTGAATGTTGTTTAGGAGTGACTTTCCATCCAATACATTCTTCTTCAAAGCACTAAAGTCTTCACTATGACAAAAGATATAAACTCCATTTCTACTGTCAATTTCCATTTGAGTATCATTGACAAGTACAGAATTGTAGCACATATCTAAAAGAAATTGAAGATACATCCGTAAAATGATATTGCAATTTTCACGCAACTGCAACAAATCTACATGCAGTAAAAATAAATGTATCCTATATTTCTAATATTTATTCCATATCATTCCTCATCATTCGATATTTATTCCACATGGTGCAAAATTAAAACAGAAACCTAAAAGTTCTTTGGAAACAAAAAACCCACAATAGTCCAGTCCTGCACAACCTGTTGCTAAAAAATGAAATATACAACTTACCAAGAAGTTGTTTTTGGTGGCAGTTTTGCAGTACCCCAACCATTAGAAATGAATGGACTGCTTAGGGAAACTTTTTTTTTTTTGGAACGTAAGTTTAATAATTACCATATATACTCGAAATTGACTTGAAACAAATTGTGCTGAAAAACCGTAACTTGGCTTATTCTCGAGTCTATAAAAAAAAATAACATTGTACTCACCTTTCTGATGCCCCGCAGGTCCTCTTCTTGCTTTGGGTGCTCCGGGTCCCTCTTTGGGTCTTCCGGTTCCTCTTCACGTTTCTCTGGCTCATCTTCAGGTCCCTTTGCGATGCTGGCGGCGCCCACAATGGTGTCGGCAAGCATCTGACGCCATTATGTGTGCCGCCCGCAACCTGAAGGAGCCTGGGGAACTCGAAGAGGAGCCGAAGGTCCCAAAGACGGATGCGTAGCATACGAAGAGGACCTGCGGGGGGTGGGGGGGAGGTGTCGGAAAGGTGAGCACAATGTTAATTTTATTTTTTATAGGCATGGTATGCTTGGGGCAGCGGTTGGCCGCTATATACTTGGGGGATGGGCTGGCTATAAACTGGGAAGGGGCAGGGGCTGGCAGGCTATATGCTGTGGGGGCAGGGGCTGGCAGGCTATATGCTGGGGGAGCAGGGGCTGGCAGGCTATAGTGTCCATAAGATTCTATTTTATATGGCGGTAAAAAGTGGGACCTGTCCATCAGGGGTATATGTAGACACTTATATTAGAAAGAAGCAGAAGAAAGGGGGAGGGGGAAAGGACTGTATAACATAGGAATGACCAGGAAAAATAGAGCAATATAAGAAGCACTGCATGATACAGAGGGATCTATGGTAAAGCTATAATGACATGTATCATACTTACTCAATATGAAATTAAGTGTAGATATGGTGGAGGCAAGAGTGACTCCTGTATGGGGCTTGTGACAAGGTCACTATTGAATTGAAGAGAAAATCGGTGTTTATGTGTATTACAGCGACCACAGTGTGAATTGGGTCACACTGGAAGCTGTTGTCAATGAGTTTGTCTCTTGGAAGACCTGGTACAGGACTCTAGTTGCTGGAGTGGAGACAGATGTGTGATCACTGCTCCAGACCAAAGCCTCCAGATTCTAATGGGTCTAACAATGCACCAGGTGTGCAATCCCTTAAAGAAGGGTGTGGAGCGTTCAGAAGGAGCTCTCTCTACCTGGTGACACAGAAGCTGGACTGTGTGAGAGCCACATGTGAGTGACACAGAGTTACTCAATGTATCATGCTGGCAGGGAGAAGCCCTCCAGTGGCTAGTGAGGGCCGCCAAGTGTATAGTTGGAGCCGGACAGGCAAGGATTTTATTTGATGTTTTGTTTGATACTGGTGTTTTCTGGAATAAATTCACAGTTTCAACTTGAATCCTGCTTGGATTTGAGCTGAACCCCTACAGGCTTTAAATGGTGGTGGAGCGGAAGTCTGGTGGAACACATGCCCAGAGGTTAGGGTCATGACGCTGTACACGGAGATGTGTCTCTGGGCGCACAAGAGCAGATGCAGGGCCGAGGCAAACGAATTCAAGAGTTCATGGAAAGTTTTACGTGATCTCGCCCCTGTTTGAGCTCAAATCCAGGCATAAGATTAAAAACATGCAAGAAGTGAAAAATTGATCAGTAAGGAAAGAAAATGCGTGATGCATTTCCCTCTGACAAAATTTTCTTATTTTTAGAAGCCGGAACAAAAGTTTTATCTGCAGAAATCTCTCAGCTGGTCCAGAACAACTGTCACCGTTGATAGATCAATAATGTATTGAAGTTCCTATGCTGATCAGAAACCTCAAATGAATGAGAGAGCGCATGTGCTTTGACAATCTTTTCATGAGGTCTGAAGTAGAGCAGGAAAGCAAAGTGAGCAAAATACATCTGAATTGACAGGGGTTCAGATGCTGGGCAGTTTGGCGATAACAAAATTGTATGGTCTGTTTAGCTAATGACAGGAAATGCAGCTCAACTCAGAAGGTATTTCCATACCTTTATGGAATGGCACAAAGATCTTGGGGATGAGGTCAATCCATGAGGTCAATCTTACACTTTCATCTTTACAAGATCCACGTCCATACCTTTGTCCTATATTATGCAGGTCATGTAGTTGATTCTTAAATAATTGGAACATTACTCAGGTTGATGGGTATAACCATATATTTATCCCAGGTATTGACTGCTATTTTCCACTTGTCACCTTGAGGATACGGATCAGATTGAATACACATACTGCACATATACATCTACATATTGTCAGGCACCAGGGGTAGTGGACACACTGGACCACCGCGGATGATGACGTACGGGACACTTGGGACTGGAGTCTAAGTGGTATCTAGTTTTCACCAGAGCCTGCCACAAAGTGGTTGGACTTTCTGTAGCATGGTACCACCAGGACATTCCACAGGCGCAACTTTGTCCACGGTGGCGGCCAAGGCAAAGTACAGAATCGTAAAGCAAACTCGTGGTCGTGGATAGGCAGGAGGTTAAGATAGGCAGCACAGGACTGGAGTCGGAAACGTAGCAGACCGTCAGGACAGGTAGCACTGGATCAAAGTCATTAACGGAACCGGAGTTAACAGGAAATCACAATAACAGCACAGTGCACTGGAACAAAGCTTTCTCTAGGGCACAAGGCACAAAGATCCGGCAGGGGACACAGGAAGTAGCTGGCTCCTAGGACCTCTCCTCTGGACTGAACCCCTTCCAGTCAATGAGAAAGAACCGCTTTCCTCTGACCAATTTCATATCCAGGTCCTCCTTTACATCATAGACATCGGTTGCATCAGCCTCAGGAGCAGGAGGAGGTACCTGTTGAGAAGCGGTTCAAGATGACTTGTTTCAGGAAGGAGACATAAAAGGAGTTTGGAATGCACATCCTGGGAGGAATGCGCAGTTTCTATGCCACAGGATAGATGGGCTTCAGTACCCCAAAGGGACCCAGGAAATGTTGCCCAAGTTTATAGCTGGGAATCTTCAGCCGGACATATCTGGAGGAAAGCCAAACTTTATCACCTGGAGAAAAATCTGGGGCATGTCTGCGTTTCATATCAGCCTAAGTTTTGGTGCAGAGGGACACCCGAAGTAGAGTTTGACAAGTCTGTTTCCATTTGGACTTGAGGTCTTCTACCAACTCTTCCATGGCAGGAACATCATCGGAGAGGAAGAGGTGGCAGCAGAGTGGACCAGTCATCCTGTCGGGCGGAGACAAAATGGTGGAGATGGCAGCCCAGGTTCTGATTAACCCTCTCAACTTATCTGCGTACCATGCGCAGTCCAATGAACGAGAGGCCCAGCTTCACTTGACTGCACAGGGATCGCCAAAAATGGGAATCAAACTGGACCTCACGGTCCGAGACCATGTGCAGGTAAAGTCCATGTAGCCGGAAGATGTGCAGAAAGAACAGGCTGGCAAGACGTGGAGCTGGCGGCAGACCTGGCAGAGGAACAAAATGGGACATCTTGGAAAATAGATCCATTATCACCCAAATTGGCGTATTGGGTATTGGCAACGGCAGGAGCAGACCTGAAGGCTTATGATGTGATGACTTGTTACAGGCGCAGGAACTCCCAAAATCTCGAACATCCTTGACCAGATTAAATGTCATTTTTGTAACCTACAATTTCCCCAATAGGGCTCTTTGACCCCTTTAGACAAAATAAGTTTTATGAGGTACATACTAGAAATGAGCGAGCACTAAAATGCTCGGGTGCTCGTTATTCGAGATGAACTTTTCCTGATGCTTGAGTGCTCATCTCGAATAACGAGCCCCATTGTAGTCAATGGGAGACTCGGGCATTTTTCAAGGGGACCAAGGGTCTGCACAGGGAAGCTTGGCCAAACACCTGGGAACCTCAGAAAAGGATGGAAACACCACGGAAATGGACAGGAAACAGCAGGGGCAGCATGCATGGATGCCTCTGAGGCTGCTTAATCGCACCATTATGCCAAAATGGGCAATGGGCCACAGCATGGCCATGACAGAGTGACCGAATGAGGCTAGATAGCATCTAAAACATCCAATAATTGACCCTGACACTATAGGGGACGGCAAGCAGAGGCAGCGGCAGGCTAGAGAGTGTCATGGCGACATACCCTAAATGGACTCAGGCTTCACCAAAGGAGGTGAGCAAGAAGCGCTGAAATGATTTCCTATGTGAACAAAAGGTTGACCGTATATTTAGTCGATAACACAGCATGGTGGCGACATAGTGACCAAGTTCCATAACGTATCTGGTGAAACACCCGAAAAATGAGCCTGACACAGCTTGTTTGATAAGGGGACGACATGTGGAGGCAGCCATGGAGACGACTTCCATGATTAAGAGTGACAGTATGGGGCATCCATAATGCGCTGCTATGATTGCAACTTCAGGTCTCCAGCATGGGGGCGACATATGGGCCAAGTTCCATTATGTATCTGGTGAAACACCTGAAAATTCTGCCTGACACAGCTCGTTTGATAAGGGGACGATGTATGGAGGCAGCTATATGGACGACTTTTGGAGGCAGCTATGGAGATGACGTGTGGAGGTAGCAATGGAGACAACGTGTGGAGGCAGCTAAAAAGACGACGTGTGGAGGCTGCTATGGAGACAATTTAATTTGGATAGTGCCTATATGTGGCAGTCCAAAAAAGTTTTCAAACCAGAAGAGCAGGTAGGTGGTCCTCCAGAAAAATTAAATACATAGAGTACTATAGCTAGAGCCAGTTGGCCCTGGCAAAAAATAGCCAGTTTCCTCTGCTTTAGTGTACAAAGAGGAGGAGAAGGAGGAAAATGAGGAGGAGGAGTGCATAAATTATTCAGGTTGAGCTTCCTTCACCTCGGTGGAGAAAGGAAATCCTGGAAAATCCAGGCTTTATTCATGCTTGATAAGCGTCAGCCTGTCAGCGCTATCAGTCACAGGCGTGTACGCTTATCGGTGATGATGCCACAGCTGCCATGAAAACCCTCGGACAACCCGCTAGCGCAGGGCAGGCAAGAACCTCCAAGGCGTTACAGCGCCAGTTCATGCCAACATGTCCAGCTCTGAACCCAGTAGTTGTAGAGTGATGTGCTAATTTAGGACGATGGTATGGTCAGCTATACTACTCCCTCACCATCTTTCTGTAAGATCAGCCTACTCTGCAGAGACTGGGGACAGGTGGGTGTCTTTCTGGGGCGACATAAAACTGGCAAGCTTTGTAAAGCGTACCCAGCCAGTGTGGACAAGCTGCCTGCTGCCTACTCTCCCTCGCTACTTGTCCGCAGAAGTACGCCTCTGCCGTAGCGCTGTCAGAAGGAAATAGTGTTCAGCTTGGACCAGGGCTGCTGGTATTAATGCATTTCACACTCCTTTCCTCTCCGGGATGAGAGTGGAAAGATTTTGCGTGTACCTTGGGTCCAGGAGAGTGATACCCAGTAATCGGTGGGGGAATAAATTCTTGACGCGAGGGTCACGGGATAGGCAGCCTAGCATGAAATCTGCCATATGCGCCAGAGTCCCAACGCGCAAGAATGCACTCCCCTCACTGGCGCCTGACTCCATTTCCTCCAACTCCTGTTTTCGCCCTTACACGTCTGAACAGTGAAGGGGACGGAACAAGGCTCCGTGTGTCGCTCAAACAGGCAGGAGCAGTCCGCGGCACAAGGCCGGGACGGCCGTCCGCGGAGGCGGCCGGGCTGCAGTGCGGCCTGCGGTAGGCGGGGTGAGGTGCGAGGCGGGTCGGGCGGCGGCGGGCGGGCGGAAGGCGGGCGGCGGAGGAGGATGGAGGAGGGCGGCGTATGTGGCGGCGGGAGGATGAGGGAGGAGGGAGGAGGGAGTAGGAGGAGGGAAGGACGGAGACAGGGAGGAGTTCGGAGGGCGGCGTGAGGAGGTGCTGGTGCGTACGGAGGAGGGAGGAGGGATGTGTTCGTGCTTCGGGCGGAGGGATAGGGAAGTATTTGAGGTATTGATGCTTATCGGACGGTAGTCGGTTGCGTAGGTATTGAGGCGGTGTAGGGATTCGTTACGTCTGTAGGCGGTACTGAGTTCGGAGTCTTGAGTCGGAGGGCTTTCTTGTATGTTCTTGTTATTAGTTCTTTGGTCTATTTCTCTTTCTTCTGCTTTCTTCTTTATTTTTTCTACTTAGGCTTTTTCTTCTTTCTTCTTTCTTCTTTCTTCTTTCTTCTTTCTTCTTTCTTCTTCTTTCTTCTTTCTTCTTTCTTCTTTCTTCTTTCTTTTCTTATTTATTTATATTTTCTCTGTTTATTTCTTCTTTCTCTTCCCGTTCTTTATTCTTGTGCTGTCTTTCTATTTTCTCTTTTTCGTGGTTCTTCTTCTTCTTTCTCTGACCTTTCTTTGATCTTTCTTCTTTTCCCCAAAGCAGCGAGATGGTGAGGCTGTGATATATGGCCGGCACGGCACTGACATCTTGTTGACTCTCTCAAAGTCACTCAGACCTGACATGATATCAGACATCCAGTCCATCTCATGTAGACTGAGGAAAGCTGACTGACCTGATACCAGTTTGGTGGAAGTGACATGGCAGTCTACAATCGCTATGCGCTGCTGGTAAACTCTGGATCACATGGTGAATATTGAATTCTCACCTCGTGGCACGTCGCACAACAGTGTTGGGGGGGAGCGGCAGCTTGGAGGCGGCGTGCGCTGTCCTGAGAGTGGCGCACTGTGCGCCTTCCTGAAATCGCACAGATGCGGCGCACCTTCGTGAGCAAATCAGACAGCATTGGGGATGTCTTGAGGAACCGCTGAACTATGGATTTAAACATGGGCCGCATGGCACATGTGTCAGTCTGCCGGGTTGCAGAGCCCGCCAAGTTACAGCCGTTGTCACACACAAACAGCCTGCGGCTTCAGGTTCAGCGGTTTGCCAGCCACAGATCAGTATGCGTCGTGATTGCCCTGTAATAGCTTGGGTGGTGTGCCTTTTATCGCCTAGGTCAGCAGTTTTGAAGCACCGTGGGGCTTAGCGACGGCATGCTGCTGTGCCTAGAGCTACCGGACTGATGGCGGCATGCCCAAAGGATGGTAATTCGGAGGAGGAGGTGGAGGAGGGGTGGGGAGAGGACGGAGGGCATAGGAGGCCTTTGAGACCTGGACCAAGGTAGGCCCGCAATCCTCGGGTCGGCAGTATATGACCAGCCGCAGGGTCAGACTTTGCCCAGCCTCCACTAAGTTAACCCAATGTGCTGTCAGGCGATATATAGTGCCAGCCCTGGCAGACTCGTCCGCGTGTCCGTGGTCAGGTGGACTTGTCAGAAACGGTGTTGGTGCGGCACGGATGATGTTGCTGACAAGTGTGCGTGCAGGGCGTGGAGGACGGCACAGCGGAAAGTAGTGCGGTGGGGACCGACGACGAGGGGCGGCGCCCGCCATGAGGTTGCGAAAGGCCTTGGATCTTACCAGGATATAGGGCAGAACACCAGGCTAAGTAATCTGGAGATGTGGACGTAGGGCTTGTGCGTGTGGAGGGGTTGCACATTATACGCTTTTGCGCTCCGTATGGGTATGGGACTGAACGACGCGCATGGAGACATGGTGGATGCTGTGTGGAGGCGAAGAGTGGGTTTTCGCACAGGAGGTGTTTAGGTTGGGGTCCTGGCCAGCCGGGGCAGACTGCCAGAGCGGCAGAAGATGACACAGGGGAAGGAGCAGTGGTGTTGCCGGGGGAGATGAACAGGCTTGTTGCATTGAGTGGGGTGTTTAGCATTATATGCCTGTGCAACAATGGTTGGTAGTTTAAGACTAGTAGTGGTGGAATCCCTGCTGATCTTTCTGGTGTGGCACAGGTAGCACACCACCGTCAGTCCCGTCCACCGGTGTTTCTTTAAGAACCTCAGACTTCAGAAAATCATGCCCTCGCCACGGGAGCTTGACTACGTGAAAACATTGGCTGACTGCACCAGTATTTGGCCCCTGCCTCTGCTCTTCCAAACTGTTCTCGTCGACCGGTCTCGCCTCCGCTAAGAGCATCGTGTTCAACGGCCCCTATCACCCAGCTTGGGTAGTAACCGTCATCATCCTCCGATCCTCAGTCTGCTCCCCCCTCGGTCTACTGCCCTGACAACAAACTTCACCACTGTCTGACAAACGTGTCTCCTCACGTTCGACACCTCTTTACACACTTCTTCACTACGTACACAATGTCATCATCACCACAAAAGATGGACTGGTGGAAAACCTGGGGATCGGAAAAGAGCTCAGCAGCAACCGGACAAGTGGTTTTGCGACTCTGGGAAGGTCCAGAAAAACAGTTCCTCAGAGATGCCAGGTTTTAAAATGCCAAATTTTGTGCTGGGGAGGGGGTAGACTGGGGGGGAAGGAGGCTGAGGTGGAGGACTGGGAGTGAGTGCCGATTTCGGTGACATGGGTGGACTGGGTGGAAGACTGACTGGGGACAAATGGCTTAGAAGCCTTGTCCAGCCAATCCAGACATCACTGTTCACGCAACAGTTCTGGCCTCAACAGTGCTTACCACGAGTCCCAGTAAATGTGAGACATGATGACCTAGGGAGGGTC
Organism: Engystomops pustulosus; assembly: GCA_019512145.1. Lineage (NCBI taxonomy): Eukaryota > Metazoa > Chordata > Amphibia > Anura > Leptodactylidae > Engystomops > Engystomops pustulosus. The sequence continues at coordinate 57,161,405 of CM033649.1, forward strand.
GATCGCGCGGCGTCCCTGTCCCTCATCAGCAGGTGGTGTCTCACCCCGCCCAGGACCACGGCCTCTGACCCCGCAGTAGTTGGACGTTCACCCTCGTCCTCTACCTAGCCTCGGTTCAACATTTTCAAAATTAAAGTGTTAACTGTACATTTTTTTGTGTTTTTTTTTTTTTTTTGTGTTTTTTTTTTACAAACGAGCTGTATCCTATTGCTAGGCTAGTTTTCTAACCAACACTGACACGTACCACATGGATTTTGTGCTGGCCTGATGTACTGTGAGTATATAAAAGAAATAAAAGTAAAAAAAAAATCGTCAGACTGTGCCTAATTCAATCAAACCCCTAATAAATTGTCCCACTTAGGGTTTGAGATGTGTGTGTCACTATAGACGCTGAATATTCTAAACTTTAGCTACACATTGTGTCCCCCTGCCCCATAACGTCCTTCACCCACTATATAACCCACGGTTTACTCGTTTTACCTGGTCTTGTCCACTACCTTGTGCTTCCAGTCCACAGCTCCGGGCCCAGCACAAACAACTAATCACCACCATATATATATACAACGCTATTAGTCATGTACCTAACGATTAGGGTACTGTTGTCGGTTTTTGTTTTAAGACTCACCTCCTGCTCCGTAACAATAATCGCAATTTTTTTATCTCACACCTTCTCACAATGACGCTATACATGCAGCAGGCTCTCTCAGGCTCTTTCCCCCTGCTATTTTCGACGTATTTAGTCATCCGAATAGAGTATGATGCTGGGCTACCGGCGATCCACCCGTCTATTCCATTTGGGTCACCGAAGTGTCCTACATTCGCACACCATCACCCACCCCCCCTGCTATCGAAATGCCAAGTTCCCCGCGGGGTGCAAGGGTCATGCTGGTGGAGTGCAGTTGTTACACCTGGTTGTGATAGCTAGTTTTCTGGCCGCAAAATCAAAACGGTAGGAGATCCCGGGATCCTCCCTCGCCTTTCCTCCCCCTTTCTTCCCCCCGCTATCGACAAGCCTTCTTTTTCCGAGCGGCTGCCTCTTCTTCTAGCCCCTGTCCTGACCAGTATTCTCGAGTAGAGCACACACGCCAGCACAGTTTACGGAAGCTCACGCTTTTAATTGGTTCTTTTTCTCTTCCCCTTTTGTTTCGGAACGCAGCATCTTATTAAAAATATACAGCACCCCCCTACGGCTTTTTCACTGAGTGTTGTCCCCTGCCGCTCTTATTATCATCTCTAGTACATACACTTTTCTATTTTGCTGTTTGGTGCTGGTTTGGTCCCACACCAGGATTGATGCTCTGTTATGTGCTCATCTGCAATTACTGTGTTACCATTTGTGTTAAATAAAATGGAAACTAGGATTTTGAGCATTGTCTCATAACAGAGCTCAAATTTCCAAGACCTTTATATTATAAAATGAAAGTATGGGCCATCAAACTATTTAAATGCCATTTTCAGTGAGCTATTAGCACTGCTTATTTATCATATTGCATAAAAACACTTGAAAGGAAATAATATAAGAATTAGGATTTTTTTACGATTATATTACCTGAGTCTTGAGTACTGTCTTCATAGCTGGAGCAATCACTTGTTACTGACAACCCTGAACATACATCTAGTTCATCAGATAGTTGATCATCCAATATAATTGAGCTATCAGACTGAACAGATTCGTGGCTAGATGGAGAGAAGGAACGATTCTCGGGGGTAGACTGGAAAGTTTCCATAAGATCCTTCTGCAGGATCTTTATTTTATTTCTGTAAAATTAACATTAAAAGTAAAAAGTATTAAAAAAAACTTTCATAACCAGAATTATTGTTTGAACTGTTATGCTGCTTAAGAAAAGCTATTCATTATCATACATTAGCTATACAAAAGGAAAATCCAGGGTATTGTATAGCTGTATTAATATTGAATTCCTGTGATAAGAAGTAATATTAAATCTATAATATGTTGTATTCTGCAGTGCAAATACTGAAAGGAATAAAACATTGCAATATAAAAATCAAGTTCTATACTTTAGCTAGTTTAAATTTTCATGCATTTTTTCGTCCATTTATTGCTGTTTGAAGAGTTAGAGGTTGATGATATTAACCTGTTTGTGTGCAGTTCATCTTCTGTGCTCTTATTTACCTTTGAAAGTCCTTCTGTAAAAAAATATATATAAAGATATATAAGTATATGAACAATATACTTTATTGTGATTTCAAAATATTGTTGTACAGTTTTACACTTTCAGTGTTTTTCTGTAAAAATGTTAGTCTCTGATTTTCCTAATGTGTCGTATATTAGAGTGGCCAGGTCTCTCTACAAGAGATAATACTGATGTCATTTAAGGCAGGAGGAATTACTGGCCATTTTGTGTGAGCATCTTTTCATTCAATATGATATATCAGATCCCTGATGAGCGTTTATATACGAAAAACGTAGGGTATAGTGCAATGGGGACTTCGCTGATGCAGGTTTTTCTTGGAAATAATCACCTTTACAATGATCCAGCTGCTGTCATCACATAGTTTTCTAGGGACATGTAGTGGTTGAGTGATAGTACTACATCTGAGCTAGCTAACAGCATAAACATTGAAGAGAAGGTCTAGTGAGACATTAAAGTGGTTACCCGAAGGCTAAAAAAAAAATTATATTTGGACTGCTTAAAAAAAAAAAAAAAACACTTACTTACCACCACGGTCCCTCCTGGTGTCCCGTGCTGCCGTCTCGCCAGTCCGTACCCCTGTAAACAAGCTGCTCCAAGATATGGGGAAGGGTGGGCGTGGCCTGCCACCTGGGCTGGCTGGAAGCCCCTAACATCACAGCTTCAGCTTCAACAAATTTACTTGTTGTACCAAGGGCAAACTTTTAGTGAATAGGCCTCCCTCAGCTTCTGCAGAACCTCATCATACCTCAACCGGCTGCAGAACATGATAATACATCGTATTATCAGTACCTCGTAGTATTACATGATGCTGCAGTACATCACAGTACATGACTCAACTCCTGAAAAGTCTCATGGTACAGACCTCAGTTTTAAATAGGTTGTCTGTGATGAATAAATTACAGCGCTGTGGCCAGTAATAGCCTGCAAACAGTGACACTGTGCTACAAAAGCTAAAAAAGTTAAAGTAACTGTAACGATCATGCCAAAACGTTGCACTATCCCCAGTTGGCAGAATACGTGGCGTTAATCTGTGTGTGAACTGTGGCTTGGATTTACTGAGCCACACCCTGCTGGAGGCATGTCTGGGAACTGCCTTATATACCTGCCTATTCCCATCAGACCTGGCTGGTCAAACTGCTATTTTGCTGTGTTTCTAGCTTCTCTTGTAGTTTCTGGTTTCTGATCTCTTGCCTGTGTCTTGACTTCTCTATTTGGATTGTGACATTCAGACAGCTTGAGTTTGTTTATATACAAGTGCACAGAGATCTGCTCTAGCTGTGCCATTATTTTGGCTCATGTCACATGCAGTAGTCATTTTCCTATTTTTACTAATAAAGTTTATATTTTAATATTTACAAGTGTTGGTATTCCCCTGCTTTTTGTATTTTTGGTTTATAGAGATCCATACAAACACAGGCCGTGAATGTTAATGACGGGGGATTTTCGGATGAGCTCGCACCAGGTCCGGAATGTTAAATATAACAGATTTCTATATGTTGTCTTTTATTAAAACATCATAAAACTAGACAGATAAGACAGACGCATTGCCAAATATTTTACAGTTGTTAACAGAAAAAAACATGAGTCCTGCACCTTATGAGATAAATCCATTGGTTAGACACAAAACCAAGTATATGAGATAAGGAAAATAAAAACCTGAACCTCAATGATCTATAAAAATTCAAAGTTTTATTGTTGCAAACATATACAAGCAATGACATAGACCAGACAGTACAATTAAAAGCATTTAAAAAGTGTAACAAAGTACACTAAAAGTCTTTATAGGGTGAATATGAGGCTTTCACCCACAAAACACCCTGACTGCCCAAAAGAAGATAAGCAAAATGGTGTATGTTAATCCTTAGATGGCCTTTGTTAATCCCTAGGGCACTAGCCCATTCATTGTATGTATAATTCTTGGTTGCTATTATATTATATTTGTGCTATCTAAGGATTAACAAACACCATTTTTCTAATTCTTCTTCTTTTGGGCAGTGTTTTTAATTGTACTGTATGGGCTATGTTATTGCTTGTATATGTTTGCAACAATAAAACTTAGAATTTTTTAATGGATTATTGAGGTTCAGTTGTGACACAGCTTTTTTGCACAAATATTTTACATTTGCCTGTATTGTGTAGTACATATGACACTTCCAAGTCACCTTGTTTTGTCTTCCTTACACCATGCTGTACCAAAAAATGGTGGACATCATTAAAATGTTGTAGAAATGGTGTGGTCACCGTGAAGTGATTAGCGGGCTAATGCAATTTGATCAAAATGTAACTAAGAACCTCAAGTTCATTTTCTTAATGTAGCCTAGAGGCAATAATAGATCATAGTATAATGTCCAGATCCAGGTCCAGATCCTTCTCTCTCCAAATGTTGGTATAGTGTGTGGGATGTATATACTGTCTTTAACATTTTAAAGTACATCTACCATCAGTTTAGTGATGGTAGATGTGTCCTAGTAGGAAGTTCCTGAGGAACATCTTTTCTCAGGACTTCTTTTATTATAACTCTATGCCCTGCGATTGTGGAAATATAGAGTTATAAAAGTTATGCAAATTAATTGGACACATTTACCAATAGTAAACTTATATATATCATTTGGTACATATTGCTATATTGCTTAAGGGAAACATTTTTAGAACCATAATCACAATTTGTAAAAAAAAAAACGGGTTTCCAATATTTTATTGAATTTATAAAAATATATGTGCAACTTACTGCTTTGAAGTTTACTGTTCAGTTTCTTTGCCAGTTGACTTCCTTGATTTAGGTGTTCCCTGAAATTTTGACCCATAAAGTAGTCTATGTCATTAACTCGAAGCATCTCTTCAAATGATTTTATGGCTTCCTCCGTGTTTTGAGTAAGAGTACAACTAATACTTTCTCCTTCTTTCACCTTCTGACGTAGTAGTGATAGCTCTCGAGCCTGTGCTTGAATTAACCAGTTGTATTCTCTGTAACAAATGCAAAATAATGGCAGTTAAAGACCATGCATACAAAGCATGTCAGATTACCTAAAACTTTAAAGAGGACCTGTCACATATAACAAAGTCACTATGAACTGCTCACTAAAGTATGCAGCTCCTAGCGCAAGCCTATTTTTAGCGGCGATAAACTGCTAGCTTTGTCGGAACCCTCTGATAAAGCTAGAAGACTCTGCCATGCAGTACAATAGGAACGGCGGTCCGGCATATTCAAGAGGGGTTGGAAAAAGGAAGCTTGGCAGTCACCGCTCACCACTGGCCGATGGAGTGTGAGGAGCAGTCCGGGGGAGGAGCAGCGCCTCGGAGGGTCCAGCGTTTCTATTGTACTGCGCGGCATTGTCTGCTAGCTTTACCGGAGGGTTCTGATAAAGCTAGCAGTTTATCACTGCTAAAAATAGGCTAGCACTAGGAGCTGCTTACTTTAGTAAGCAGCTTCTAGTGCCTTTGTTATAAGTGACAGGTCCTCTTTAAAGCTATCCTGGATCCAATTTACTAAAAAAACATATGGAACATTCTATATCCTTTAATATAATGTGGCTCTCCATATTATTTCAATGTCTAATCATCATACGCAATACACATTCCTGAGAATCATATGAATATAATAGTGGATGAAATATCATTACAAACAAATAAGAAAAAACATTAAGTGACAAAAAGTCAAGATAAATTGGTGAAGAAATAAGATTCTTAAATCATCTAGTTACACATATTGGAATCTGGGTATAAAGCTGGTCATACTAATGTAAAGATGTTTGGTGTGGTAACAGGTCTGCTTTTTTGGGGACCTCTTCAGTCAAATTAATAGAGCGTCAGGTAAAGCATTCACCTTGAGACTCCAGTCATTTACTACAGTATTGCCAGAGATAGCCAGCAGACATACAGACAGACATTTGCTATTGCTTTCTGGGCAGTAGGTCCTGCGATAATATGTTATATGTCCTGGTGAATGGTGCAGTGTGGTTACTGCATCCGAGTAATTTCTTTCTAATAACAGCAAAATCATTCTGAAACTGCACTCACGATGTAGATGGAAGGGACATACCCTAGGCAGATGCCTACCCTTGCCCACCCCAAATCTGGCTTGGCAGCAATTGGCTATTTCTTAATCAATTCAATCACTTGAATTCCCATTTTATCCCCCATTCTGTGGATAACATGAAATATTACACAAACACCTATAAATAATTATGCTAGGAGAGTTTATCTGATATGAAAATGATACTGAAGAAGCATTATAAAAAGTATGCAGTAAGCTTTCATGCATTATACCCTATAATAAAGAAATTTAACAGTAGCTTACAAACCCATAGCAAAGTATGTTGTTGTATAAAAATGGAAACCTCAGAGCAGACATATAATACTGGAGACCCCAACGCAGACTTATACAGGAGACCTCCAGAGCAGACTGACACTGGAGACCACCAATACAGAATGCTGCTGTAGAGTGGTGATCCCCATCCACTGGGCCGCATCACCAAACTGGGCCATTGAGCACGCGATCCCAGGCCGCAGCCAAAAGAACCAGGTTCCTTTTCTCCCCACCGCTTCCCGGCAGACGTCCAGAGGTACGTCTGTGTGCTGCCAGTGCACACACACTGTGACGTGGCTGATTACATCTGGAGCCAAGTGGAGAAGAGGAGCATCAGAGGTGAGTATACAGTTTTTTATTTTTAAGTAGTGCAGATCAGGGGACATTTACTATGGGGGCTGCGATGGGGACATTACTTTAGGGGCCGGGCTGGGGGAGTTACCATGGGGGTTGCCATGGGTGACATTACTAAGAGGGCTGCCATAGGAACATTACTATTGGGGACTGCACTGGGGACATTACTATGGGGGGGCTGCACTGGGGACATTACTTTGGGGGCTGCCGTGGGGACATTAATATGGGGGCCGGGCACGGAACTTTTCTATGGAGGCCCTGCTTTGGACATTTTATTAATGAAGCAAGGCTGCTGGACATTTCTTTAATGAGTAGTGGCTGCATTCCCCACCCTAGATTTATACTCAAGTCAATAAGTTTCCCAGTTTATTTTGTGGTAAAATTAGGTGCCTCACCTTATACTCGGGCCGACTTATACTCAAGTATATGTGGTATAAAAAGGGGGCCACAGAAAAAGGAGCACTATCAGGAGGGGGCTACATAAAAGGAGGTACTACAAAGGGGGCATACAGAAAAGGCAGGGGGCTACAAAAAAGGGGTACTATAAATGGGGCTACAGTTACGAGAGGGGATTATATTAAAGAGAGCTCTATAAAGAGGGGCTACAGAAAAAGGGGCATTTTTAGATTGGGGCTGCAAGAAATTAAATATTATATGGGTTGGGGCTACATATGCTGTGTGCACCATTTTTCTTCCAGGGACCATGGTTCCGGACCCTGGAAAAAAATGTTTGGTGCAGCTGGTCCCCGAATACAAAAAGGTTGGGGACCACTGCTGTAGACACCCAAAGAGAGTATAAAACTGGAGACCCTAGACCAGACATGTAATACTGGAGACCCCAGAGCAGACGTATAATAATGAAGACTACAGATACAGACTCCTGCAGATACAGGAGACTGACAGAACAGACTGATACTGGCATGTACTGGAGACCCCCAGACCCCATTTCATACTTATTAGGCCCCCAAAGTCAATTTTTTGTAAGATCTCCTTTGGCTTCAAAGACAGCTGCAAAATCCATTTATGGATGGCTCTACCAGACATCCACAAATAAACGACACAACAATAGGCCGGATCTTTTGCCCATTCTTCTTTGCAAAATAGCTCAGCTAGATCGGTTGGTGAATGTTTGCAAACAGCAATTTTCAATTCAATATATTTTAAGGATGCACCAACTCATTAGTGTGCTCAAGTCTAAAGTCAGTTTGTTGCCCACAGAAAATGATTAAATATAGATATAGACTGGCACCATAAATGGATATGGAAATATATAGCTATATAAAGAATATTTTATTTAAATATCACAATTATAGCTTGCCCATGCATAAAATATAAAATGAAGTAATGCACTCTTGTGGACTATCTGTAGGCCTAATGTAATCTAAAACCACCACATTAAGAGCAAAATTGCTTTAATGGAATATATGAATCTCTATAAGAGTGTATAAAATATATATCAAAACAGGAGTTCACTGTATCTCAGATAATGTTTGTTTACAGCATATGAAGATTATATTTAAGCTTGCAATGTCTAGATTTCACTTGATATATCTTTTTCCTAGTTCCACTATTTTTCTTGCTTGTGCATACTGCACTCCTAAGTTGTTGAATCGTTTTAGGATGGATAAGAATGAGAAATGCCCGAAATGTGATCTGTTTGATGTGGAGGTGCCCAAAACTGCATAGGTATTGGAGGGACATAGTCAAAAGACTACAATTAATATTTTCTAGTCAGATACCTTATGATACAGAAATATGTGTCTTGGGTACTAAAGTTGGAGTAGTGGGCCAGCAGTCACATATATTGTATGTGATGAAAGGCTTGCTGATAGCTAGGAAAATTATAATGTATAACTGGAATTCTGCTCAGCCAACAAATGTTGAGGAGTGGGAAATGATACTGGATCTTCTGATCACAGCAGAACAAAAGACTTGTACATCAGGTAGAAAATTGCACGTTAGGGATATCTGGCAAATATGCATGAATAGACCACATATTAGGTAATATTTTTTTTTCTTTTTTTTTCTTTTTTTTTTTTCCTGTTTGTCGACTTTATATAATTTTGTTTAATTTTTTTTCTTATTATTATTATTTTTTTCTCTTCTTTTTTTTCTCCCTGATTGGCGCCTCTGGGGTGGTATGGGTGGGGGTTATATGGAAGTATATTAAGGTGTATTGGATATGATGCAATATTAGAGTTTCTCTAATATATTGCAGACTGAAATTCATACAAGTCTTGTTATCTCCAACCAACGTGTCGCAGGGTAAAACATTAATCCACAAGTCGGGTGTGGCTCCAATCTCGGTCATCCACCACTGCACTTAAATAGAGACCATAATATAAAAACACATGATGACGTTGTCAGATCACGTGTGTCTGCTTCAGGGATGGCGCATACAGGAGGGCCAGGCCGAAGATAGAAGGCAGCTGCAGGCGTTGCTCTGGGGGAACCAGGAAAGGTGAGTTCTTTTTTCTTCCCAGAGGGGGTCAGTATATCCACAGGGGGAGGGGGTCAGTGTGTCTGCAGGGTGAGGGGGGAGGGAGGGGGTCAGTGTGTCCGCAGGGGGAGGGGGGGGCAGTGTGGCCACTGGAGGATGTCCCACGAAGGGGCCCACTAAGGCCCAGGGGCCCACTAAAACCTGGAGCTGGCCCTGTGTTTAATGATCTATATACATTGCAGGCGATCTATATACATGCTTGTTGCCGATGTAATTAAACAAAAAGCACCTAACTCACACAGTGTTGGCGCTGGTAACAGGGGGGCGGCACCACAAGAGGACTCTCAAAGAACATAATTGCATCCCCGTCCCTGAAGTATTTTGTCAAGCAGAGCATCTATAGCTGTGCAGGACACTGGCCGCCAGCGTCCCTGGTGCTGCACAGTAGACGCTGCACTGAAGATATGGCAGAAGAGCGGCGAGCCCCAGAAGAGATGAAGAAGTAATCAGGTAAGTTAGCGTTTATTTCTTCTTCTGGCCCCTAATAATGTGTATTTAATTTATGGAGCCTGGCTGGGGATGGGAGGATGTATATTAATTATTGGAGCCTGGAGGTGTATATTAATTAATGGCGCTGGACATCGGCTTTTCAAAAGGCCCACCCCAGCCCTGCAATATGCAATTTTATATACCCGGATATCCCCTTTAACCGGCTATCTGCATTCCTCTGTACAGGGACAGACAGGATGTGGTGTGGTGTTTAACTAAATTAGATGGGGGCTGTATAAAAATAGGGGGTGCTATTTATATCCATTGGTCAGGGAGGCACAGTATATAAAATTATTACGGAGCTGTATGTAACATAATAATAAAAGGGTAGAATATATTAGGTACAGAATACAATAAATTACTGAGGCTGAGGTCAGCTGTTTTGAAACGCATAGAAAACGCATCTGGAAAAACGTGGCAAGTGTTTTAAAAGTAATAACTTGTGTTTATATTGTTAATCATTACTTATTATTACTAACATTTAGTAACATTTCGTGGGTAGGCGATTGTGAGTAACATGTAGTTACCTGTCCCCGCTGCTAGATATTGGTCTATAAAAACATCTGAATGTACCTAGTCTCTAACAATTCGCTAATTGTCTGCTAGGTTATTTACCCGGAGGTTCGGGAAATTAAACCCTCTGTGGAGTTACATTTGTTGAAGTATGTGGAATGCTATTCCAGGTAAATTTTCAATATAAATTGTTGTACACTGTGGTGGAGATTTATACAGTGTGTGAAAACAACTGAGGACTAAATCTTCTACACTACAGGTTCTCAACCCATGGGTCGTGACCGCTTTGGGAGTTGAATGAGCATCGGAAAAATTGTATTTTCCCAGGGTCTTAGGAGCCATGACACAGCAAGTGAGAGTGCCAACTTTGACCTCCCATGTGCTCTTACCATCAAGCATGCAATTTTATGGTTGAGGGGTCACCACATGAGGAATTTTATTAATGCGTTGTTAAGAACTGGTGCTCTAAACATATACAAACAGAAAAATACAAAAGTATAAAAAATCACCCCACTTCCAAATCCAGGCTAAAAGAGTAAGTGCACCTTTTGGCCAGGTGCAGCCAATTTATAGCTTAAGGCTCATCCCAATTTTTTGTATTCTTACTTGCGCTGCTTTTATGGTTATAACTTTTGAACAATGTTGCTTATCAAAGTGATTCTGATATGTTTTGGGGCTTATGGGCATTTTTATTAATTTATTAGTAAAAATTTTTTATTGAATAACATTTTTTTTTTTTTTTTTTACTTTTTTATTACTACCACCATGGGAAATGAGCAAGCAATCATCTGATTGCTTGTTCATGATAATACTCTGCAATACTGATGTATTGCACGGTATTAGCAGTGTCAGCCTATGAACCTGATCGGTCCCCAGGGAAAGACCCCTGGATGGCATTTTAAATGCTGCAGTTGCGCTGCCTGCGGCATTTAACTGGTTAAACGCTGCGGTCGCAATGACTGCGGCATTTAACTGGTTAAACACCCGTGATCGGAGCCCACTCTGACTGGGGTTGTTACTCTGGGGTGTTAGCTGTTAGTTACAGCTGGCACCCCAAATATCCCAATGCTGGTTTGGCTCCAATCCAGAGCTGAGCCGGCATCAGCGGCGCGGTGGATATATCCGCCACTGAGCGCTAAGTCACTGCGCTCACCGGCGGATATATACACCATGGAGCGGGAAGGGGTTAAACCCTAGTAGGTGACCCACATAGTTACCTTTATCCAGTAGTTTCTTTTCTATGGCCCTCAGATTATCTCAGTACTGCAATGGATGCTTCCTCTGCCTTTGCTGACTAGCCCTGGATTCCGTATTATAAACAAACTCTACAAACTGGATGGTTTCATGGAAAGGGAGGGGCTGCTGCTCCCTGTTCACAGAGGAGGTCATGTGACAGAGCTGTCTCTGTGTAAGTAGCAGAGCTCAGTGTGTTCGGGACTGTGGATACAGATGTCTCATGCGAAGAATAGTGTGGTACAAGATTTCCCCTGTTCCCTATCGGTCCCTCCATCTCAGTTTGTGATTCTACATAACTACTTAACTTTCTCTGTCTCTCTGTGCACCTCATGCCGCTCCCCCTCCACCACCTTGTCATCAGCAGTATCAGCTCTGTGCAGATAATCTATTAACCCTTAGTTCTCACACAGCACAGTCTCGAGACTTGATGTTACTGATTTACTTATGATTCCTTTCACTTTTTACATGTTCCCTGCTCCTCCATGTGATGGAATCTGCCGGGCTGGTCACCATATACATCCTGAAAACACAAGGCATCATGGGATCTGTCGTTAAGCAGGCTGGCCTTATCTTGAGGGCATAGACAGACAGACTTTAGTCTCCGCACACTTCACCTCTGGTGAGAGAGATTTTTGTCAAACTCTTTCAGAACAGAAACTTTGGAAAGAAGAAGCACAATGCAGGCATCGTTCTGTTTGTTTTTATAGGGGGAATCCCATATAATAATTTGGTAAAATCACAACTTTACAGATACTAAATATTGTTTAAAAGGAAAAAATTCAGTAAAGAAAGATTTTACTTACCCAGGACCTGCAATTTGTTTGATATGGTGCTGAGTTCCCGCATCTTTTTGGAAGTTGTAAAAATAAGATTCCAGTTTAGATACTCTTTTAGCTAATTGCTCTAAAAATGTATATGAATGATGTACATTTGTATCAGACTGCCAGCCCTCATCATCTTCTGTGAAGCTGTGAGATTTGAGGGATGGACAACTTTGGTTTTGCAGATGTTTCATCAGCTCCTGAGATGTCTCTAACTGGTCCTTCAGCTTCGACATATGTTTTTGTAGAACCTCAACATCTGATTTCTGGTCACTATGCCAAGAGCACTTGTTCTTAGAGGATGTTGTATCCATACAAAACCTGCTTTGACAGTTAGAGTCCTCTGCTACCATGTGATTTAACATGTCTTCATCCTCTTCACATTCTGTATAAATGAAAATATAGATTCTTAGAATAAAACTATAGTTACAACATCTATATCGTTTACTAAGCATAAATAATACTTTTGGTACATTTTATTTAAAGTGCCAGGATTGCCAAATGGCATTGGAAGAAATTTCTCTCCAAGGAAGACTTCATGTCATACAAGCAGGTGGTATTCACCAACAAATCTGAACTCGCGTCTACTAAACTGGATTGCTTTATTAATCATATATCTTCCCTATCTCACAATTCCAGACAATTATTTTCTGCTGTTTTACCTAACACTTCAAAATCAAAATAGGCAGCAACAGGGAAAGTTTCAAACTTCGAGCCCTGCAACCTACCCAGGATTTTCAATGCCCACCCCCTTACTGATAAGAACTGAACCAATTCCTGTAGTGTCCCAGTACCTCATCTCAGCTACTGGATGATATAGTTGTCGGGTGGTTGAGAGCTGCCAAATGTAATGTATTATGTGATTCAGGTAATGTTTGTTCTATGCTGATACCTACTTGCATAATTGTAAGCGTGCAAGAGTTTTAGTCACATGACCTTCCCTCAGCCAGACTTCCTCCGAAAGCCTCTAGAATCTTCTGAGGGAGGAGTCTCCCAAATCAATCCTCTAACGAGTCTAACCAAAAGGGAGGAGCTGGTTGTGACTAGATGCTGAGGAAAAGATTTCAGTCCAAGATTTTGAGTTTACAGTTCTTTAGGCTGCTTTTCACATTCAGCCTAGACCTCCGCTTCCATTTTCCTGATCTAGTTAGAGATGTGTATTAAACAACATAAACATCGATTCCCAGCATTGGAGAGCCATGGTGATCACTGTGAAATATTTGACTCAAAACGCACCAAGCTGTCTACAGTCCTCATCTATTTGACACTATTAACTATTCATTCTGGTTACAGAGTCTTTATTTCCTTAAGTACAAAGATTTACACAGTGCAATAGTGATAACACATGAATCAAAGATGATGGGTATGACAGACGCGCTGTTCAATGGTGCATCAAATTGATATTTTTATTAAAGTAGAGATGGTGGACAAGCTAGCACAAAGCACTCCACTACCGGCTGCCAACTTCAGTCCCTTTCCAACTAGGGGTCCGTTATCACTGGAACTTAAACACGTTTCTGTGTCTTTAAAACGACTTTTGTTATTCGCATATATCTCTATGCGGCTCAAAGATTTAGCCAATTATCTACTTTGAAAAGCTGTTACTTGTACCTGATGAATGGAGCGGTGCGTTCCCGAAACGCGTTGTTCATCTCTACTTTAATAAAAAATTTCAATTTGATGCACCATTGAACAGTGTGTCTGTTTATACCTATCTTTTTACCCGACCAATCCCATTCTCTTTGGTCCCTTGGCACCACTGATGTGGCCCTTTGCTGGATCTCCTCATACCTCTTCTACCAGACTTCCAGTGTTTGTGTCAAGGTGGTATGAGAGTGATCTCATACCACCTCATCAACTTGCTCCCTCTATTGGTTTCCCACAAGGCTCTGTCCTGGGACCCCTACTCTTCACCTTCTACATATTTGGCCTAGGACAGCTTATTAAGTCACCACCTGACACACAGATCTTTGTCTTTATCTTCATCACCTCTTCCATTCAGAATTCCAGAGTGCCAGCCATACCCCCCTTCTTCATTATATCATAGTATCATATTTAAAAGGTTAGAAAAAGACATCAGTCCATAAAGTCCAACCTATACATTATATTGCGTTGCTATTCTCATAAGATGTAATATAATTGCTCTCCAGAAAGGCATCCAGGCTCCTCTTGAACATGTTCAAATTATCAGCCATTAAAACATTTTGTGGCAGAGTTTTCCATAGTCTCATTGCTCTTACAGTAAAGAACCTTTGTTTATGTTGATGGTAGAATAGCCTCTCCTCTAGGAGCAGAGGATGCCCCCTTGTCCTGGCCACAGGCCTAGGTATAAAAAGATCTTTGGAGAGATCCTCGTACTGTCCGTTCAGGTATTTGTACATTGTAATGAGGTCTCTCCTCAGCCGTCTTTTTTCTAAACTGAATAATCCCAATTTTTGTAATCTGTTCCTGTAGTCTAGTCCTACCATTCCCCTAATAATCTTGGTTGCTCTCCTCTGCACCTGTTCCAGCTCTACGATGAATATTCTTTGTGTGGTCTAACCAGTGATTTGTAAAGGTAAAAAAAAAAAAAAAAGAATAAAACTAAGTTTTAGAAAATGAGAAGAGAAGAACATAACACAGACAAAACATAACTCATAGGTTCATGTTTATTAAAGCATTTGTGCCAGATTTCTTTCTGACTGCACTGAAAAGAATGTGCAAACTGCTTGCACATATGTTTTTACAGGGTCTGTGTCAGTTTTGTGTTGAAGCTGCACTGTGTCCGACAAGACTGAAATAATGTCTACCTAAAAGGGGGTGATAGTGCTTTGTCGGCATTAACGGCACATTTTTTACTGACGTGTGCCAGAATAATAGATTTATGAAGACGGTGCCAATCTTGAACAGATGCACCTCACAGACGCTCCTGCAGCAGTTCCTTAATTAATCCTGCCTGTCTGAACCTCTCCACTGCTAACCGCCTGCTATAGACTCTGAGGAGGTCACAGACCCTCCGGGGCATTGGAGGAACATGGGCACAGGTAAGGTGGTGAGGGGAAAAGGAGGGGAAGACAAGTGGCCCCCCTGTCACGGTGAGGAAACATGGCGTTATGGCAGGAAACAAGGCGCATTGCTGCGCATATGGGGTGTTTTGTACAAGCTGACCCAGCAGTGAATCCTTCCCCCCCCCCCCCCCATTGACAGCCGCACTAGCACATGCTCTAGAATGCAATGGCACAATACCTGTATCCCCCCGATGCACATAATGAGGGCAGAGAGGAGGCACAACAGGGGACTGAAATCAACAAGACACAGCCATTTATACCAGTGGGACCACTAGAGTGTAACAAATCCTCTGCCCTGCAAGCATTTCATGAGATCCCAGCAGAACCAACCCTGAAGGATTGTGGCTCAACCCTGATGACCAGGAAGACCCACTATGGGGGTGGCGGATTAAAGGAAGATGTCTTACATCAACAGAGTTAATGACAGAATAAATGCGGTGGAGGACAGGGAGCTGGGTGATGACCTGACGCCTGTAAAATGGGACTTGCAAAGATTTCCATGCTGTTGGATAAGCTCAAAGACATAGAAAACAGGCTGCAGAGGTACAACCTGCATATAATAGGGTGCCCTAAAGAGCTGACTGAGCACCTGTGAAGTTTTTTGAAGCCTGTTCAGAGAAAAATTCGGGTCTAACGTTCTCACACCCTTATTTGCCATAGAACGCACACAAAGGTTTCCCACCAGAGCACCAACACTGGGAGCCAACCCAAAAACCGTGCTGGTGAAGATATAACACTTTCAGGGCAGAGATATTGGGGCACATTTACTTACCCGGTCCAGTCGCGATCCCACGGCGCGTTGCCCAACGCTGATGGGCTGGGCCAGCTATTTCTTTTGTATAGAGTGTATAAGACCCTTGAGATGTTATTTAGATATAATATATATCCTACATCACCGTGTCCTTGCTGTCACCAGCAAGGATCTATTTGCTACCGTACCGTTATTCTAAAATGAAAATGAAAGGCTTGGAATTTCTTTGCCTAAAATTAAAAAAAGAGAAGCATGTCGCAGCAGTAAAAATTTGTAGAACCGCGTATGGGGTAGGTCAAACTTTCTCAGGTCCTCAAATTATTTAAAATTGTCTCCATCCATTAGCTGGGTCAAGAATTGTATACCCCTGTACTCCCAGGGAAAGAAACCCTCCAAGGGAAGCAATTCAGGGAGTTTGGGATTATGCCAAATGGGGAAATATATACTGTAGCCTTCCACACCTATCAACTCTTTAATTTTGGACCACACTATGGACATTAATAATAGTGATGTATCCCGTCCATGCCAAAACGTAGCTCTATCCTCAGTTGGCAAAATAGGTGGCGTTAATTTGTGTGTGAACTGTGGCTTAGTGTTTGGGTTTTAATATCTGAGCCACACCCTGCTCCTTGCATTTCAGCCCTGCCCAGAAATGGTTACTTGCTTGGTTTATCTGCTTTAGGCAGGGCCTTAGTCCGCAGGGACATCGCAGGGTGAGTTCTCCACCACTTACGTAGACTGATAGCTAGAGCCAAGCCTGGTTGCGGTTGCTGGACAGGTACTGACATGGATACCATACGGCACATAGTGTTTCTGTAATGTCCACCTTAATTACTGCTATGGAGGGATGCATACCTGTCACCCAGGGGTTTGAGGGAGACCATCGTCCCTCAGTTTTAGCTCATTTTCATACCTGGAAGTTCCTTTTTCCATAACAGTTTTCAGAATAGCCCCTGTACTCTGTGAAACAGTCTAACAGGTTAGAGGGTTGTGGAGAACATAGAGCAGTTGAGGTACACTTTTCACCAGGTTTCTACCCCCAATCAGGTCTACACCAGGCTTCCAACCCATCTTTAAATTTTTGTGTAGCAGGGGGACAAAATTATCCACCACATCAGAGCCGGCTCCAGGTCTTAGTAGGCCCGTGGGCAGCAGAGCCTCAGTAGGCTGTTGCAGTTAACTCACATGGCAACATTAACAATTCAGAAACTAAAACAGTCCCCTCTTCCCTAAAATATTCGCTAATTTATTATACCAAACAGCCCCGTCATAGTCAGGGTAGTTTTGAGGTCATTTAACCAACAGGTCAAACCTAAAAATTTGAGCCCCTCCCCTCCACCAGTAATAAAACTGAAGCTTCAACTCAGCTGCTACAGAACACAAAACACTTCTCAGCTGCAGAACCTCATAATACACACCTCAGCTGCTGCTGAACATCATAATACACTCCTCAGCTTAGTAGCCTCAACTAATTGCCAGAGGCTACAACAAATCCCACATGTCCAGAATGTTTATATCTTTTAACAAAAATCAAGAACAGATTTATTATATACTAGTGCCAGACAAAAATCACGTGACATGCAGCGCAATGAGTGACATACAGTAACATTCAGTACAGTATACAGCAATCATTACAGAGAAATCACACAAATAATCAAAAATACATCCCTATCTTATATCAAGATGACATTTTAGCAAAAGTACTTAAAAATGGAGTGCGTTTTGTTTCAAGCAATGCCCCCTCTCTGGGAAAGTTGGTTTCACCTAACCATTTTACCTCACATACTACTAATACAACTTGGCTCATATACACTGGTAGTTCTAAATGTAGTCACATCCGTTGCAATATTTGCTGTTATGTACAACAGTCCACTACCTTTTCTTCATCACACACTGGCAAAATATAAAATATTAAAACACACCTAAACTGTGCCAGCGATCACATTTTATATCTAGTGACCTGTCAACTATGCAATTTACAGTATGTAGGATGTACAATTAGAAAATTGAAAAACAACATATTTCAGACATTTCTTCCAACAAAGAACTTGCCTATTCCCAGAGTCTGTCAGGCTTGTCCAAATATTTCGATTCACACACCATGGAGACCTATCTGGTCTTCGGGTTGTTCCCCGCAACCCGCAAAGGCGGGGACTTGACCAGGACCTTACGTATGCGGGAGGCGTATTGGATCCTGGAACTAGGCACCTGAGTACCAACAGGTGTGAACTTCAGAAGTAATTTACTTTATATTACTTAGAAATTACAATCCCTCAATTATATTATACAAGTATTTGTTGTTGTTTAATAATAAGAGTCAATATAAACTGTCTCAGAATCACTTTGATAAGTAACAGTGTTCAAAAGTTATAACCTTATAAAGAGACGCAGGTCAGAATCCAAAAAATGGGACTGAGCCTTAAGCTGTAAAATGTGGTTAACAATGTTAAGGGGTTAACAATGTGGTAACATGTGCATTTTGTAAACGCAAATGTTAAGAGTAATGTAATTAGGCAAATTACCTCTCCTCAGCTGTTGTAATGTCTTTAAAAACACAATGAATACGCAACCAAAACGCAACGTGTGACTGCAGCCTCATATGTTCTCATCTCCGTGGGGTGTGACTAGAGTGCTTAAAAATGTAGGACAATGCCTTTGCAGTAGTGTCCACTCCGCGATACAACCCTCACATGACTTGTGTCCATGCGAATTTGAGACATTTGCAACAAAAAGTCTCAAAAAGAAGCCAAGAGTTGCACAAGAAAAAAGACCCAAATATCTCAATTATATACCAAATAAAAAAAGACTGATATATGTCCCTAGTTGATTTTTTTTTTTTTTTTTTTTTTTAATTGTCAAACAACAAAAACTTGCATAAGATAATTGAGAGAACAGTTTTATTGTGGTTGTTTACAGATGGTGCACTTTGCACTTTTTTTCTGTTGAAATTATATAGCATCTTTTATACCCAGGATAGCAACATTGCACATTTGTTATAACCCCTAATCCTGTGACGATGCCCCACCAGGTATAATTCTACAATTGATCAACATATGACAAGTTACCAGACATGTGGCAGGTGTAATGCACCCTCTCTCCATATCGACTTATTGACATACTATACTATTACATATTTATATACTGTAGTTAGTAAGCTTGAAAAAAGTCCAACAATATTTTATCTACAGTGCATTACGCTGTTTATCATTTGTCCAATATTACTCAAATGTTCCGAGTCTATAGTTTTTGACTATCCTGTGGCTAGGGAATATGTAGCTGCAGCATATTCCCCACTGGGGCCTGGAGACAAACTGGGCCCAGAATACCGGAGTGGCTGGAGATTGGGGCCTAGGGAACTCTGATGTCACGGTGCTTGGGGACCGGAGGGCTATCCTATAGCCTGACAGGTCTCCAGCAGGTGGTGTGTGCAAGAAATAATGAGGGAGAGGTTGAAGTACTTGTTTCTCCCTGGGGAAATCCCTGACTGTCTGTAAGATAGGTCACTGAGCAATGGATGGGGAAGCCCAAGGTGGTAGACAGCCATATCCAGGGATCAGACAGAGGCAACGTTGTGCAAATCAACTCACGGTTCTTTATTAAACAGGTAGCAGGCAATGGGCCAAAACGGTCAACAGCAGATTCGGATTCTGGTACTGGAGTGGCCCGCAGGAATAGTGCACCTGCCTAATAGTATATGCAGGCTGGAATAATTTAGATGGAGCTGTGTCCAAACTGTAGAATCTGCAGCTCTGGATTACAGTCTCCTGACCCAGTTCCTGGGATTTTTTATTGTGACGGCACTAACAGTGTGCTATTCACACTGGGGGACATTTACTTATTCCTTGGAGTTCACAGAAAGTGAATTGTCCGAAATAATGCACTGTGCCGAGATTCACTAAGATTGTGCGCCTGATATCCTGCATGTGTCGCTTCCCCGCTCAGGTCCGACTGAGTTCACCTTCTTCCTGGTGCATGTAAGTGCATTGTCTTGCAACACAATTTGAATCTTAAATCCTGCGCAGTCCGATGGCACGCCCCCAGATTTCTATTGCATTACAGCTGCTCCACAATTTGTTTCTGTGCGACCCAATCCCAGCGCACACCCCTCTTAAATACCTGTCAAAGCTGTGCAAATCCTGCTGTCAAAGCTGCTCCTGACCTGGAAAGGGTGCTATTCGCTACTGTATTGGCAGGGGTGTTGCATACATGTATCTATAGTGGGAGAACAACTTTGTGAGAATTCTGTGGAGGGAGTACTATTTACAAATGGCTAGACAATTTGGGACAGAGGAGATGTTAAATCTATTCTGTCAAACAGCTGAAGCTAGCTTAGGGTGAAAGTGGGTGCCTTTTCCTCTGCGGTCTCTCTGCACAAACTGCACTCTACGCTGTCACAATGGTTTTGAAAATGAATGCCACTGCTTAGTTGGGACTCAACTTTGGTAGTCATGATTGTGGCAGCTGTATTTTGTAGGGTAAGATGCAAACAATGAAGAATTCATTTTGGATTCACATCTTCTGTGTCTCATTAACAATATTATTTTACACTTTTTTATAATATTATAATATGATATTATCCTTTAACTTTTGGTTAGATTTTGTAGTGCTACAATTCTTTAATTACATTTCAAATTAAATTTCTATTTGAAAATAATAAAACAGATGTTCTAAAGTGTCACTAGTTTTTTTTTTACAATTACAGATTAGAATTCTAGTGTATTGATCAGCTGTCTCACCTGGACTTGTTGTTTCTTCTCGATCAAGTTCATTTTCACTCTTTCCACAGGTTTCATAGCCAAGGTCCAGAAAGTCCATATGAGTATCTCTGGTTTCATGCTTCAAAAAATGTTTGTCTATAGATGGAAAATGAATAGTTTGAAAAGGCTCAAACATGATAAAAATAATATTTATACCCAAGATTCTACAGTTTTATAGCAAAAAGGCTTTAAAAGGAACCTGTCACCAGGCACCTCATTATTACTAAAGACAGGTTACAGAAGCCCATTACAGCTGCATTGCAAATATACCTTTCTGCTTTCTCTAATATAATTGTGTTATATCTTTCCTTGCACCCTGACAGAATCATCTGTGTAGTCCCAGGGGTTGGGCTTTGCTTTGGATGCATCTCAAAAAACAATACGTGACTTGTCTGCAGACTGCTCAGCTCTTGGCCCCCACCTTTGTGCACCTGTACAGCTCCTCCCTCCTGCTCCTTCACAGCTCCCAGCCTGGTAAGCTGACATCTGTGGGACAGGGAGAAGCTGTACAGGAGCACAAAGGTGAGGTCCAAAAGCTGAGCTTGGCCTCCACCCGCACAAGTAATGTATAAGTACTAGGATTTGCTGGTAGGTCAGTAGGTCTTAATAAAAATGAAGCCAACATTAAAATAAATAACAGAACAAATAAAGAACAGAGCTAAACAAAAATAAATCTAGTAGCTTACACCAGTTTTTCGTTTTGTGCCCCTTATGGCATTGCCTCATTTTATGTTGTTCAATGATATTATACTCTAGGACATATGTTTAAAATAATGTCAACTAGATGAATCCTATTTCTTCCATTTGGAGTCAAAGGTTTTACTATGCCCTTAGTTGCATGCTATCATCTGCTTCAAACTTATCTTTCTTTTAATTTCAACGATAGTAGGGAGGTCTTTGCTTTTCCAATTAGAAGCAATGGCATTTCTTGTTACTGGTAAAACATGTGGGATTATGGTTATGTCTTGGTTTGTGAGATGTTCCAGATTAAGGGAGAGCAGTGCAACTTCTGGGCCCCATGGAACTTGAATGTTAGTTATATTCTTGAGGCGGCTAAGTATTTAGAACCAAAACAACCTGTGTGTGTGTGAAGCCTGTATGTGTTTAGGCTGCTAATTTCTCTTTTACACCTCCAATAAGTATTTGAAATACCAGGATATATTGTTCAGAGCTGGCACAGGCAGTACCAGGGTTAAGTACAAGCTAGGTTCTGTAGGTTTGTTCTTAAGTTGAATTTGTATGCAAGTAGGAACTGTATATTTTACTATTGTAGTTTTACTATTTTTTGGTCTCTGTGACAATGGATTTTAAAAATGTTTGATTCTCATAAGAACCAGGATTAACCCCTTCCCAACACTTGACGTAATAGTACTGCATGGCAGGAGAAGCGTTCCCGCATTTTGAAGTACTATTACGTCAAGCTTCTGACGCCAGCTCCTGAAAGGAGACGGCGCCAGAAGCTGCAGGTGTCGACTGTATAGTATGCTTGATAAAGATTCATTGTGAATCGAAACGTCGCGTTTATCATGTTTGGATGCACTTTTGAATAAACTTTCTGGAACTTAACCCTTTGTGCTGTGGCTCCCTCCTTGAAGACTGTATATTATAGTCGAAATCCACCTCTAACACCCGCGAGCAGAGATTCCTCCGGTCATGGGTGTTAACCCCTTACACGCCACAGTCACACTTGACCATGGCGTGTAAGGGGCATTTCACGTGTATCGGACCCCCCCCAAGTGGCACTTCCCGGGGGGGGGGGGGGGGGGAGTCCGCTGCTCCATAAAGTGCATATAAAGTGAAAGTTCCCTAAACACAAACATTTCTTATACACATCTAATAAAGTAAAAAAAAAAACCACAAAATCACCAAAAAATCCCATATTTGGTATTGTCCGTAAGAATCTGTACAATAACTCAGAAACATTATTGAACCAGCTTGGTGAGTGCCGTAGAAACAAAAACCAAAAAACTTGACAAAATGTACGCTTTCATATAATCCCTTTACAAAAATGTTCCAAAAAGTGATCAAAAAAAGTTGTGTGCCAAAATGGTGCCACTGAAAAAGACAACTCAACATGTAAAAAAATAGGCCCTAAACCAGCTGTGTCAATCAAAAAATATTTAAGTTCTATATCCGAAAAGATGACAATACAAAAACAAATTAGATTTTCTTTATATTAGTTTTTTTCCAGTAAAATTGTAAAAATATATTAAAAACCTACATAACTGAAGTATCGCCGTAATCATAGTGATCTATAGAATAAAGGTAATATAGTATTTTTAGTGTACGGTGTACGACCCCCAAAGATTACAAAAAGAAAGGAAACAAAAATTGTCAATTTTTTTTTTCCTCTATACATTCAAGCGTTAATAAAATCTCATCAATAAGCTACAGACCCACATAAATGAATTATTTGTAAAGTGCATCTCATGTCACAAAAAATATGCCCTTATATGTCCAAATTGCCAAAAAATTAAAGATTGTCACTTTTTATTGGCTATACAATGCATATTCTGCTTTGAATGGCGCAGCTTCGTTACCACCACATATGGGGTATTGTTGTACTCGGGAGAGATTAGGTATCAAGCTTTGTGGAGAGTTTTTATATATTATCCACTGAGAATTTGTACATTTTATGAAAACTCCTTCAGTTAGCCAAGAAGATTTTAATTTCAATATTGCACTCAATTTATTTTTAACTCCTGTAAAACAATTAAAAGGTAAACAAACTTAATAAGTTGTTCTACGTACGTTGAGGGGTGTAGTTTCTATAATGGGGTAATTTATGGGTTCCGTTTTACCTAGGGGTCGTATGTAAGTCAGGTGTTTTTAAGTAGGGGACGGCCTGTAAAAGGTATAATGCCATCTATAGAGTAGTTTGGGAGATGCTTCTAAGTGGTTTGCAAATTTGGATGTATTTTTGGAAATACGATCTAGATCGTTATACATTGAAAGCGTCATCACCTGTAAACACATGGTGACAAGTCCGTGATGACATCTGTCACTGACAGCTGGCCAGGGACCAATCACAGCCTGACGGTCACTGCGATTGCTCAGCAAATCCAGCCTGACCAATTCCAGTTCAAGAGGGAGGGGAGAGCTGGTTCCCGGGTCTGAATCTGTCATTTTCGTGACAGAAGTGACAGGATCAGAGCTGTGTGTAAAAGCTCTGTCCCCTCAGTGTATTCCGGGGTGCTGCTGCATCGTTTGCTACACATATTTGAGGTTTGCGTCAGAACCTATAAGAGGACCTGCACCCGACTCTTTATTTATTTATACAGTGCTGCTCTACACTTTTTGATTCTATATATAGTAATTAGGGTTAGCAATTAGGGCAAGTAATTAGGGCTGCTGAATAAATATAGTAATTGGGGTTAGTGATTACAGCTAGTGGTTAGGGCTGCTGAATATATATAGTGATTAGGGTTAGTGATTAGGGTTGGCAATTAGGGCTAGTAATTAGGGCTGCTGAATATATAGCAATTAGGGTTAATGATTAGGGATA
Organism: Engystomops pustulosus; assembly: GCA_019512145.1. NCBI lineage: Eukaryota > Metazoa > Chordata > Amphibia > Anura > Leptodactylidae > Engystomops > Engystomops pustulosus. The sequence continues at coordinate 57,185,840 of CM033649.1, forward strand.
GTGGTTAGGGCTGCTGGATATATACAGGCAGTCCCCGGGTTATGTACAAGATAAGTTCCATAGGTTTGTTCTTAAGTTGAATTTGTATGTAAGTTGAAACTGTATATTTTATAATTGTATAAATTTTTTTTTTTTTGCCCCAGGGACAATTGTAGTTTCAAGATTAACTGTAATTGGACCAAGGATTATCAATAAAGCTTCATTACTGACACCTAACAGCTGATTATTGCAGTCTGGGACTAAAGTAAAGCAACCAGAGAGCTTCACCATAGATCATAGTGGGAAGAGGGCTCCGTCTTCAACAAGGGGTAGTCTGTAAGTCAGGTGTTCTTAAGAATGTAGAACAGATCGTGTACATTTATTACATATACTTACACCTTCAGCGTTAGTATCTCTTCCTGCGCTGACGTTTCAGTTACCGGCTTTTTGTTTTATCATAAAATTTTTGAAAACTACAAAATTATTAAAAAAATATTAAAAAACAAAAAAAATACAAATATATAGTTTCTTGTTTTATATTTATAGTAGAATTTTAGTACTGTAGCAGTACATTATTACCTATACTTATACCTACACTCATACTCTTTCCTGCACTGTCAATTTTGGTGTCAAAAAGACTCACTGTCAAATTTACTCTTGCTATAAAAACTATATACATATACGCATGGCTACACGGAAGTATTCTGCGGATGAGGCTTATGCCTACATGTGTTCAGATACAGACACTGCAAGAGATGAATAACACTTTAATGTGCTCCTCTAGTGACAGCGAGTCATTTTAGTTTCCAAAATGTGGTCACTTGTTAACTGTCCCCATTCCCCAGAGTATTTGTAGATGAATGATGGTAGCATAAAACTGTTTCAGGAAAATCTACCCACTCATAGCCAATGGTGCTTGCTCTGTGCCCTGCTATATGCCCTAAAAGCAGTTTACACCCACATGTGGGCTATTTCCGTGTTTGGGAGGAATTGTGCAACAAATTGGGATGTAGGTTTTTCCTACAACCCATTATAAATTTGTAAATTTTAGGCCTAAATTAATTATTAAAAAAAATGTTTTCAAAGTTTTACTTCCATATTTTAATTTCTGTGAAACACAGAGGGGGCAGGAAATGTCATTATACCCCTTAATAAATTCCTTCAGGGGTGTAGTTTCCAAAATGGGGTCACTTGTTGGGGTTTTTAAATGTTCCCATTCCCCAGAGTATTTGTAAATGAATGATGGTGGCCTAAAACAGTTTCAGGAAAATCTACCCACTTATAGCCAATGATGCTCGCTCTGTTCTGTGCCCTGCTATGTACCACAAAAGCAGTTTACACCCACATGTGAGGTATTTGCGTGCTCGGAAAGAATTGGGCAACAAATTGGGATGTGAGTTTTTCCAACAACCCAATTTGTAAATTCTAGGCCTAAATTAATATATTATTGAAAAAAATTATTTTTTTAAATTATACTTATATTTTTCTTTAATTCCTGTGAAACACCGAAATAGTAATATCTAAAAGTGGTTTTAAAAAGCTGGATGGGGCCATTTATGAGAATGGAGTTATTTGTGATGGGTTCTTATTGCAAGGTCTTTTAAAAAGCCCTTTCTTAATTGGAATAGTCCATAAACTTGGTTTTCAAAATTTTCCTAAAAAATGCTGTTACTATTGTAAGTCTGCTAACATCCTAGAAGAATGTTTACAAAGTTATCACAATATAATGCAGAGGTGAAGGCCATGGTAAATTTTATTTATTAAGTAATTTGAGTGGTTAGATTGTCTGTCTAAAAAATTAGAAAAATTGCAGATTTTTTTATTTTCTTGCTACATTTCCACTTTTTTCATTAAAAAAAACATAAATCATATCAACTAACATAAAGCACAATGTGTCATGAAAAAGCAATCTCAAAATAGCATAGATATGTTAATGTGTTCTGAAGCTATTATCAAACAAATGATACATTTTAGGCTGTATCTTTAAGGTGTTAAGGTCCTTTCCTGATTTTTCTTGGAATATATTGTTTTATGTATCAGTAATGTTGTGCACTGTGTACAGAAGAATTTCCCCCAGGGGATCATTACATTTGTATCGTATTAATGGTGACTTAATAGTATCGTATGAAAATTCCTTGTAGGTCTTGGAGAGACCATTTGTGGGAGTGTTTGTTTCAGAAAAATATGATTCATAGCAAGAGAACATTTCCCTGTTCTAGTTGACTTCTTGTTGTATATCTGTGAATGATTTGAGTTTGTTATCTGTATTTATATCTTGTAGCATGGGAATGTTCTGTTGAGCCCATTTATGGGTGTCAAAATCTTTTTCTACATATTCAAATACAGAGATGCAAAGCTTGTTATATTTAACATGGATTAGCTGTTGTATGTTAGGATTCCATAGTTGGTATCCTGCCTACTGGGGCTTCTCAATGTATTAGCACATTTTGGGAGACTGCTATTTAGTGAGGAAGCCCATAAGAAGCTGTCTATGGATCTGTTCCCCAAGATTTCCACTTTCATGAGAACCCAGTGTTTAGAGGCATCTCTTATCCACCAAGCCTTAAGTTCCACTAAAATTGCTGCTCTATGGCAATGATGGCGCAGCTTTTAGAGACCGAGTGCCCAAAATGCAAACCAGACCCATTTATTTATTGCAAAGTGCCAACACAGCATTTCTAGCATTAAATTATGAAAATCTTCTTGCTCCGTGTTATACCACAGTTTTCAGCGGACCTGAGGACAACAATATCCGTGACAGAAGGGGGTATAATTCAGATTGCCATTGGAGCTTCCCTTGACAATCCGATGAACAGGAAGAATTGTGGGGCCAAGAGCAGGAGCTTAATGGCTCCAATGATAATCTGACCATATCCACACCTTTTCTTCCTGCAGTCTCAGGTAGACCCAGATGCTTCATGTACTGGGCTACCTGGGCCTGCAGGAAGATCTCTCAAGTCCTGTCTGGTGAATTCTGTGCTCAGGCAACTGCCTGAGTGCCTACTGAGAGGGCTCAGAGTGCCACCCGTGCCATAGGTTCGCCACCACTGCTCTATGGTAATATAATATATTTGGGCATCCCATAACCCTTTGGTGTATTGGTAAGTAAATAACATTTTGGATGAAACTTTTGTTTTTAATTTTGTTATCCTGAATATATTTAAGAATTTTGTCTTCATGAGAATATCCCTTTAAAGGTTTCCTGTATGTATCCCCAATGTACTCAATCAAATGCCCTCTGCATCCAAGGAAAGGAGCAAAGAAGGTTTTCTCGTTCTTTTTACCACTTCCATCAGGGTCAAAAACCTCTGTGTGCCATCTAGTGTTTATCGTCTTTTGACAAAGCCTACATGGATAATTTAGGTATCAAGTCAACTAATCTATTTCCCAATATTTTGGCATATATTTTTAACTAATATTTAATAATAAAAATTAGATGACACGTCAGGACTCTTGTTAAATATGGTGTGATTAAGTCTTAGTATATTTTATACATTTCATTGGACAGTCCGTCCAGACCTGGGGATTTTTTTAGGTTTCAGTGTTTTAATTGCTTACCTAACTTCTGACTCTGCTATACGTTGTGATGTATCTATTTGGAGTAGATTTACAGAGGATATGAATTGTTTAATGAAGGTTGCAGAGTGCTCTTTTTGCTGTTTTGTAATAGTTGAGTGTTGGATTCTCTAAGTGTCATACATTGTTTTTTTTGGGTTTTTTTTGGCGGTTTGGGGCTTACTGTTATTGTTGGGAGTGTAACTTTGCACAGTACCTGCATGTTTGCTGCTGGCAGAGCTGGCCACCGATGTTGGGCTGTAGTTAGCAGGAGGTGTGCTGCATGTGGAGGAAGAGGTCCCTGTGGAGCGAGGTATGCTCACTGAAGCTGATGGTGAGGATGCTCCTGCACTCCCCAAGTCCTCCGGGATACATTGGAGTGCGCTACACTTTGTTCCAGCACCATCCTGAGAGCTCCCAGGGTGCACTTTTGGTCAGGGTGTGGGCAGTATTCACCTGTTTGTGCAGGTGTGTGGCTGTTTAGGTCTGGAGCACAGAGTACACATGTCTGCACTAATGGATTGCTGGCTCCCCTCAACCAACATTAAAATATTTTAATGAAAATATGGAGGAGCTAATTGCATTCTTATTTAATGATGGGCTGGGGAGCTCACATTTTTCAATAATCGGAGGCCAGTCAGAGAGAGAGAGAGAGAGAGAGAGAGAGAGAGAAAGAGAGAGACGACTGTGGCCGAGGGGTCGTAAAATGCCCAGGTCTGGTTTGGAGTGATGAGAAATGTATATTTACTGTGGTAATTGCTGGTTTTTTTAGGGGTGATAAATTTGTGTAGCCTATGAAGTTGAATGTTTTGACATTGTAGCCCTCATTGTTATGACATGTGTAACTGTGAAAAATAGTAAGTCTTTCCCCCTTTTATGTCTAGGCTTCTTGAAAGCCAAACATAGATGGAGCAGCCACCTGTCGTTCTTAGTCTCTGTGTGTTTACAGAGGCACAGCAGCAATGTCACAACCAAAGCATGCTCCTGCTGCAAACTCTGCCTGCAGCTTGTGTAAAAGCCCAGACAATGCATTTAGTGGCTTCTTTTCAGCTATTTTAATAAAAATAATAAGGCAGGCTGTTGCTGTATTTTTTCATTAAACAAGAGCATAAAAGGTAGATTATTGTTTTTCTTAACTTTAAGGGACGGTTAAATAAGCATAAGGATGCTTATTTAATAGGTTTTCATCATTCCATCCATTACAGCTTATCTTTAAAAATAAAATAAAATTGAAGATTTAACTAATAATAACTAAAATAAATGGTAAATAAATGTTTGTTGTTGTAAAAGAAACCTAAAAAATACAACGTTTTAAAGAGGACCTGTCACCTGTAAAAACGGCACTAGGAGTGCTAGTGCTACAACAGACGCAGCAGTGTTACACTGCTAGCATTATCGGACACCTTAGATAACGCTAGCAGACACTCCCGTGCTGTACAATATGAACGCCATGTATTTATGAGGGGGCTAGGGGCAATGACTGCTGCATCAAACCTGGCAGTCACCGCTGGCCTATAGAGTGGGAGGGGAGGTCCTGGGGAGAAGCAGCGTCTCGGACCCCCCCCCCCTTATGAATACACCGGACCACTTTAAACACTGCATTGTTTGCTAGCGTTATCAGGGGTTTCCGATAACGCTAGCAGTGTAACAATGCTGCATCTATTGTTGCTGCTTAATTTAGTAAGTCCTCTTTAAATACCAGGCAATTTGTTACAGTTTTTCAGTAAGGCACCCTGCACATATACATCTATTGCACCAGTTCATGGTGCGGTGAGCACACAGTTTGTCACTAGACCATGAGCCGGATGGCTGCTTCACAAAATAAAGTGTGTCTCCTATATTCTACAGTTTTTACAGTACAGCCGTTCAACCTTCCTCTTGGCTGCACGGGCTATGGCCTGGGAGAGCATATTTTTGTGTATAATGTGCCTAAGCATCAGTAAATTCATCAATTTTATCTATTTTATAATTAACAATTTCCAACATAAAATTCTACAGTGATGCTCTGGAATGAATATTTACTTGAAAAAAAAAACCCCAAAATGTGTAAATTATTTAAGACTGGGCTATATTTTAGTGGGTTTATACATTTAGTATTACATTAATATGTGTTGTTTCTGACTAAAACCTCTTACTAAACTGTACATGTAAAAAATATTAAATCCATACCTAAATTAGATCCACTCTGATTTTCATTCGATGAAATTAATGGTTCATGCAGCTTTGTGTTCTGGGTCTCCAACAGAGGTTCTTGTGGACACTCTTGCATACTACTGCATACTGGAAGACAACTGGCTGCTGGGCAAGAGTCATTATGCTGCAGAATGTTAAGTACAAGTATGTAAATATTGTAGCACATACTGTCCATATTCAAAATATGATTGAGAACAACTTATTAATTATGTAAGCAACACATATATTTCATTGCTCCTTACAATGATAACAATAAGAACAACAATGATTTGAATATACTTACTGTTGAATAAAGCCTCCAGGCTGGTGTCATCTTAGGAATCGCTCCTTCAACTATTGGATTTGATCCATTTAAGCCTCTCTTTAAAGACCCTTCTCTTGACTGGCCCGCTTTTGCAGGATATATTTCCATCCCTTTTTGTATTCTTTCATTGGTGTCATTAATGATTGCAGTGATTTTTCTTTCTAGCTGACCCACAAATCTCTGATTTTTGTCCATATTAAACTCTGCCTTTTGCTTTCTTATCTCTTTAGACATGTCCAATCCATCTCCCATCTCATTTTTATCTACCCCCTGTTCCAATGTTCCACTTGCCTTTTCCATGTTTAAATCAAACTTTCTGGTTTTATTCAAATTATGTTTCACAGGTCTGCAAATCATATAAAAACAGGAATAAGATAATTAAATCTTTTTGGTAAAAACCACAAAAAATGGGACAAGGAAATTGTGTAGTTTGTTCCTTACCAAACAACAAAAAAAACCATCTGGAATTGGGAGGTTAATGCTGCTGCTCACCTGCAGGAATTGGTGGTAGACTCTAAGAGGCACATTTACATAGAAAGTTGGAAACTTCACTAAAAGTGCTCTTTCCGTGTATAATGCTGGGTGCAACACATTCACACGTTAAGAACGTGCGCTATCAAATCATGAATCAGTTGCCTGCCTGCACTGGCCCGACAGAGTTCACAAACTTTTTTGTGATGCCCCTTTAACAGAGCGTGCTCCACAATTTGCATGTTAAATACAGCACTCGGTCCGACTCGGCACAGGAACGCCTCCTAATTTGTGTCTCATGGAGGCTAGTGGAGCTGCATCACAAAAGGGTTGCACACGGCACAATAGTGCTGCAGACACTTCTTAAATACATGTGCAAGCCATTTTTGTGGCGCAAAGCCCATAGTAAATGTGCCCCTAAAAGTCTCTACAGGCTTGAGTTGCAGCAAGTGGATGTGATTTGTTTAGATCTCATCCACTGTGCTTTTATTGTAGATTTCAGGTTATTTTGAAAAAAAGTGATTCTTAAATAAATATTGTTATCAAATGGCCTTTAGAACCAATAGATTATCTGCAGAAAATGCAAAATGGCTGCAATAAATTACATTAAGGTGGATTTTTTTCTGCAATGTGTATAGGACACTGCTATTTTATTGCACTGTAGATAAAAATGTGTAATGTACATACCTAGGTGAATAGTTGTACAAACAAAAATACAAATAGCCTTTTGTACATGAAACTTTTTTTTAAATTTTAAAAATGAAATGCATTTGTGTTAAATCATACAACTCATTTAACATACCATAATAACATTTGGAAAGTATAGCTAAGGAAATACCTCCAATCAGGTGTTGAAAACCTTAGATCATCATTAATCTCAGGTTTGCGAATATGCAGCTCCTCTTCCATCCTATTAGTTTTTATGCTAGAATGTTGAAGTTCATTCTTTAACTGCAAAATAATACATTTTTTAGTTTCCTACACAAATCCAAATACAAATGTACAATTAAATAAACAAATATTCATTGATATACAATAGTAGGCCTTAGTATGCATTGTTTTAGGCTTTTTGCTATTTGAAGATGATACTAAGATTGTACAACACAGAGCTGGTGCAAACACTTTAAAAAATGTGTTCTGCAAAAACTAGTACTTGGGGGTTCTGTAGCAGCTGGCGAATGTATTTTGAGGTTCAGCAGTGGCTGGCACGTGTATTGGGAGGTTCCACAGCGGATGGTGTGTATATTGGGGAGGTTCTTCAGCATCTAGTGCTTGTACTGGGAGGTTCTACAGCGCCTGGCACAAGTATTGGGAGGTTCTGCGCCGGCTGGCATGTGTATTGGGATGTACTGCAGTGGCTTTAATGTGTATTGGGAGGTTCTGCCGCAGCTGGCGCATGTATTGGTGGATTCTGCAGCAGCTGGCTTGTGTATTGGGAGGTTCTGCAGCAGCTGGCTTGTGTATTGGGAGGTTCTGCAGCAGCTGGTTTGTGTATTGGGAGGTTCTGCAGCAGCTGGCGTGTGTATTGGGAGATTCTGTTGTAGCTGACGCATTGGGGGGTCCTGCTGCTCATGTTCCTGCTTATCAATGACTTTGGTTAATTTAAGCAGCAAGTCCAGAGATTAAACATGTACCCTGCTTTCTTGCAGCTAATGGCTCTTCAGACAAGCAGCGGACAGCGGACCTGTTGCTGCAGCCAACATTAATCACTGATAGAGAGACGTTGTCCATGCACAGATACTCGGCAGGAGTGGCCATAACGCCCTCCTTGTAGGGTTTTCACAACAATCAACGGTTTCCATTATCTTCCTTCATTGTGGAGAATATCAGTGAATAGAAGCCTCTCCCTGACCGCCATAACTTGTACCGTTACTTATGCAACACCCCTGCCAATGCATAGGCTTGTTGCGAATAGCGCCCTCTCCTAGTCAGGATCTATCTGGTGAGCTTGCGAAACTCATTCAGAAGCTATTGCTGAGTAAACTTAGTAATTGCAGCTTGAAGCCACTGCCTGGTAAGGAAAGAGTCAGAGGCGTCGGTAGGTCAAAAGATCCGGGGCTCGTGCCCCAGATCTTTTGGCCGGAGCCCTGGATCTCCCCGGGGTCAGCAGGACATCTGGCTGCCCGGGAGATTCCTTCCCTCTCTCATAACGATCTGTGTCATCAGGACACAGATCGTGATGAGAACGAGTGCAGGCGCTGCTTTCCCCTGCAAGGACCTAGCCTCCGGGAGTTTCCCCAGAGGCTGAAGGACCTGTGATGTCATGATCACATGTCTTTCCCGGGGAAAGCAGTGCACATCACACAGAGCTGCTTCAGTGAGGTGAGGGGGGATACATGACAGGGACTAGGGAAAAAGGAGAACATGGGGGGCTGTGTGGGCACATTACTGGGGGCTGTGTGGGCACAAGTACTGGGGGCTGTGTGGGCACACATTACTGGGGGGGGCCTGTGTGGGCACATTACGTATATGTGGGGGGGGCTGGGGGGGATGTGTGGGCACATTACTTAATGTAGGGGGGGCCGGGTGTGGGCACATTACTTAATGTGGGGGGGCTGTGTGGGCACATTACTTAATGGGGGGGCTGTGTGGGCACATTACTTAATGGGGGGGGGCTGTGTGGGCACATTACTTAATGGGGGGGGCTGGTGGGCAATACTGGGGGGCTGTGTGGGCACATTACGGGGGGGTCTGTGTGGGCACATTACTGGGGGGGCTGTGTGGGCCACATTACTGGGGGGCTGTGTGGGCACATTAATGGGGGGGGCTGTGTGGGCACATATTAAGGGGGGGGCTGTGTGGGCACATTATAATGTGGTGGGGGGCTGTTGTGTGGCACTACTTCATGTGGGGGGGGCCTGTGTGGGCCATTACTTAATGTGGGGGGGGGCGTGTGGGACAATTACTTAATGGGGGGCTTCGTGGGGCAAATTACTTATGGGGGGCTTCGTGGGCACATTACTTACTGGAGGGGGGCTCGTGGGCACATTACTTACGGGGGGGCGTGGGGACATACGACAGGGGGGGCTGGTGGGACATTACTACTGTGGGGCGTGTGGCACATTACTATGGGGGGGCTGTGTGGGCCATTATTACTGGGGGGGCTGTGTGGGCACATTATTTGGGGGGGGCTGGTGGGCACATTACTACTGGGGGCGGGGCTGGTGTGGGCACATTACTTACTGGGGGGGGGCTGTGTGGGCACATTACTTAATGGGGGGGGCTGTGTGGGCACATTACTTACTGGGGGGGGGGGGGCTGTGTGGGCACATTACTTACTGGGGGGGGGGGCTGTGTGGGCCACATTACTTACTGGGGGGGGCGGGGTCATGGGGTGTGGGCACATACTTACTGGGGGGGGCCGGCTGTGTGGGCACATTACTTACTGGGGGGGCTGTGTGGGACACAATGTACTGGGGGGGGCTGTGTGGGCACATTACTTACAAATGTGATGGGTAACGAGCACCTGGTTTTGTATAAATGCAAGACAAATGTGTGAGCATAGCCTTACAGTATTTGGGGGAGATTGTTAGGGGCAGTAGCAGGATAACGCTGTCGGGGAACTAAGATATAGGGGCAATGAGGAACATAAGACGTGGTGATGCCTAATGGAGATGATGGAGGACGTATCATCTACGGGCACAGAATGTAACACATAGAGATTTCTCCTGTGTTGTCTGTAGCTGTATATAACATCAGTAAAGTTATTACTGGCACAACCACATGTGAGGGGGTTATGTACAGAAGGGGGCATTACGGAAAGTGCGATACACATACATTTGCGGCCATGCCCGGATCTTTAACACTCTAGCAAACGCCACTGGCTGAGTCATAGTATCAGTAATATAAGGTGGGAAGGAGAACAAGTCCATCAAGTCCAACCTAAGAATTAAATAAATGTTTTATCCCACATAAACCAGTGATATTTTTTCTCTCCAGGAAAGTCATCCAGGCCTCTCTTGAACATGTACATTAGTGTCGCCATAACAACCTCCTGCGGCAATGAGAGTTCCTAGTCTAACTGGCTTATAGTAAAGAACCTTGTCTTTATGTGATGGTAGAATCGCCTCTCCTCTAGGCGTAGAGGATGCCCCCTTTCCTGGTCACAGGCCTGGTATAAAAAAGATCTTTGGAGAATCCTTGTACTGTCCGTTCAGGTATGTACATTGTAATGAGGTCTCCTCAGCCGTCTTTTTCTAAGCTGGAAATATCCCAAATCTTTTAATCTGTCAGTGTATTCTAGTTCCCCCATTCCCCTAATAATCCTGGTTGCTCCCTCTGCACCCGTTCCAGTATACTATTATCCTAGTTAACAGGGGGAAATGTAATAACCAATAGTATTCTTTCTAAAGCAAGCTGGAAGCTGGTTGGAGGGTGCTGCCACCTGACCAGGGAATTATAAGAACCATTGGTGGGAAGGAGCACATGGTCAGAGTGAGAGACTCCATCTTGGAGCACATGTGAGTTTGCTAGTTCTAGCCTGTGTAGCTTATTTTTTAGTGCATGTTGGAGCTGTGTGCATTCTCCCTTACGTTTTGTAGCTTATTTACGTATGGCATTTAAAATGAACTGCTAATTATCCAACCAGCAGTTGCCAGTCGGTTGAGTAGTGTGGAAGAGAAATGAGTTAAGATTGGTTTCTATTTGTGAGCGGATGTTTGGGTCTACTGTAGTAATAAGGCTTTGTTTAGCCGCCAATGGTATCGGGGAGATATCTGGGCTCTGAATTTAAACACAGTGAGGACTGAGTCGTGATCTGACTAGGACGAGGGTATATGCCTAGAATAAAGCATGGATGTTGGCAAATAAGTGTCAGTAATGACATAGTTAATTCTAGAGTAGGTGCGGTGCACTAGAGAAAAATATGTATAAGGCTACATTCACACGAACGTATGGAGGACGTATATATACGGCCGACGTATATATGTCCCCCATACACGGCAATGAGCTCACGCCACCAACGGGAGCTGTACCATGCAGGCACGTGCAGCACCGTACCGTTCTGTAGCCGGGAAAAAAATAGGACCTCTTTCACCGTAATGCAGTGCCGCGGCCAAATATCAATATGGAGAGGGGCTCATCCCCTCCTCCTCTCCCCGGCGCTGATGTATGTGGTATACATCATCTGAATGTAGTCTAACCCTGTATGTTTCTGTGACAACCTAGCCGATACGTGGAGAGAGTATGTGTCTTGAGTAATTGCATAAATACACGTCTATACAGACACATTGGGGCAGATTTAGCAAGCTGTCTGAAAGTCAGAATATTTCTAGTTGCCAATGGCAACCAATCTCAGCGCAGCTTTCATTTTACCGGTGCTCATGAATATTTTAAAGGGGAGCTGTGATTGGTTGCCATGGGCAACTAGAAATATTCTGACTTTCAGGCAACTTGAAAAATCTGCCCCATGATGTCTGACCTGCTCACAGCCAAGCTGTCAATAGAAGGGTTGACTTAACTGAAAGATCTCCACACCATATTATAAAGCGAAAAACCGCTTTAATGGTGGGGAGTTTAGGGTTTGGGGGTGCGTAGTATTTTACTATGCAGATGTTTTGATTGCTCCATTCCTGAGAGTTTTAGGAATAAGGGTCAGAATAAGAGTCCTGCAGTTGAAATGGGAAGGAATGTTTGAGAAGGATAGCCACCCCCTTGTAAGTAATTGGGGCTTGAGGTGGTAGAAAAATGAGTCTCTTGGAGTCAAATAACATCAGGGTAGGGTTTGGAGTACTCAATCATGGCTCTGCAGCGTTTGGGATAATACTCTATACATGTTAAAAATACCAAAAGAGCATACAAACTACACCTTATTGAGTTAGATATTGGTTCAATCTTGTAGCGACTAATAGGCTGTCCTGTGTGCAATTCAACCTTAGGAAAAATGGGAAGCTAAGAAGAAGGATAAAAAAACAACCAGGGAAACAATAACATACAGATAAGTAGTCTGGGCAAAGAGGTTTAACTCCTTAAGGACGCAGCCATTTTGCCGCTTAAGGCCCGGTCCCATTTTTTGTATTCTGACTTGCATCGCTTTAATAAGTAACAGAGCTCAAAAGTTATAACCATATAAAGCGATTCTCAGATTTTGTTTTTTTTCCCCACATGTTGTACTTCATTTTAGTGGTAAATTTTGGATGATAAGTTTTGCGTTTATTTACAAAAAAAAAAGAAAAAATTATCACTTTTTTTTTTAAATTTGCCATTTTCGAAATTCGAAATCATCGCGTTTTTGTGCAGATAGATTTAACACCTAAATAAATTGCTGAATAACATTTCCCATATGTCTACTTTACATTTTCATAATTTTTGAAATGTCTGGATAATTTATTTTGATGTCACGCTTACAAATAGATTGCCGATTTTCCGTATTTTCAGAATTTACTATTTTGGGGATGAATACTGTTTTCAATGAAATTTTACATATTTAGCATTGAAACCACCCTATATAACCAACCCATTTTCAAATCTGCACCCCCTCAAGCTATCGGAAACGGCTTTTAGGAAGATTTTTACCCCTTGAGATCTTCATAGTAATTGAATCAAAATGGAGGTAAAATTTAGATTTGGTCAAATTTTGTCGGTTATATGTTTAAAAGATAAATAGAGAAAACCCACACACAGCTTGTTCTGCAATTTCTCCCGATTACAGAGACCCCTTACATGTGGCTGTTACTTGTTTTATGGGCGCACAGCGAGGCGCAGAAGGGACCTGCTGCTGCCAGGATTTTAGTTTCCTCATTGGCCCCTTTTGTAGGCTATAAAATTTTACTGGGGCCATGTGACGGCATTTTTTTTTTTTGCAGGATGAGATGCTTTTTCCAGTGTTACCATTTTGGGGTTGGTATCCCCTATTGTTGAAAATTTAGGAACTTTTTTTTTTGAGGGCAGGAGTAGAAAAGCATCAATTCTGTACTGGATTTTTACTTTTTTTTTTGGTGCTCACCATATAGACTAATAATCATGTTATCTTTATTCTATGGTTCAATACGATTACGGGGATACCATACATGAATATTTTTTCGTACGTTTTACTAAATTTGTCAAATAAAAATCTAACATTTTTGCATTGACATAACATTTTTAATTTTTTGGCTATGGAGCTTGTTGATGGCTTGTTTTTTTGCGGGACATGTTGCACTTTGCAACATCATCAGTCTGGAGTGCATATGTTTTTTTGATCACTTTTTATTGCATGTTTTCAACAGTTCTTTTAACAGCGTTCATCTTGCGGGTTCAATAATTATTTACTTTTATTCTACGGGTTGTTAGGGACGTGGTAATACGATATATGGGGGGTTTGTGTTATGATTTAGCCTTTTTTTGGGCTGTATGTCTCTTTATGTGTTATGGGGCTTATTTATTGATTTATTACTTTACTATTTCCACCATGGGACATGAACAAGCGATCATCTGATTGCTTATTCATGATAATACTGATGTCAGCCTATGCACAGTGTCACAGACGCCATCTTTCAGGCAGTGCCTACAGGCAGCTCTGAGGACCCCAGGGCTGTCATAGCAACAATTGGCGCTCCCCGAAAACCCTCGCGGGGGCGATTGTGGGGGAAAGACCCCCCAAAGGCAGGTCGCACTGGCCGCGGCATTTAAACGGGTTAAACACCCGCAATCGTAGCCCAGTCCAACAGCGGGTGTTACACTGGGGTATCGGCTATTAGTTGCAGTCGAATCTCGAGCTGAATCGGCATATATACCGGACGCTGAATGTTAAGTCACTGTGCTAAGTGTCCGATATATCGGACGCAGAGCGCTAAGGGGTTAAATACAACTAAGGGCTCTTTCACATTGCCGTTGGTGGTGCTCAGCTTCAGTTGCGCATCTATTGCGTTTTGTCTCCATTGTGTATCAGTATTTCTTCCATTTTGTCTCCGTGTCCGCAAAAAAAACTGAAGGTTTAACATTGCTTTGTAAACATCACATCTGTTTTTTCAGCCCCATCAGTGTTTCATCAGTCTTTTTTGTGGACCTATAGACTTCTATTGCCTTCCGTGATCCGCACCCGTGACTCCATGGACAACAGATCAGACAAAACTCATAGAAATCAATGGCTTTGTGAGACATCCGTGGAAATCACTGAACCACGGACTTGAAAAACAATGGCAATGTGAAAGAGCCCTTAGGAGCAGGCAATGCTGGGGAAGGATTCTTGGAACTGTTTAGCTGATTAGTCGATGTAAAAGGTCATTCAATGAGCTTTGTTTTTGCTTCGTAATCTTAAACCTTGAAGCCTTAGGTGAACAAGATATGCAGGAAGTGACATAAAATGTTATAAATGGCAGCACATGAAAAGAGAAACTTTGTCAAACATAAAAAACCTGTTCTGTGTGGTGAAAGATTAGATGACTGAACTTTTAAAAAGCATTTGAGAGTGATAATAATGAACTCATCTGGGTAACTTGTTAGTGCTGAATAGGTGATATTGGTATCATAAGTTTGACTGATACAGCCATAAGGTAGCAAATGATAACATTCTAATAGGGTTTAGTTCCGAATTTAGATGTGTTTTATGTCTTATGTTTTATATCTGTGAGATAAATTCTCAAATGTCTGCAGGCTTAGGCCAGCAATACATGGCTGTGGTCGGTCCATCTATCAGGGACTGTACCCCTGATGCCGGCTCAGCTCCTGTGCGAAGCCGAACTGGCATAGTCTCCGAGCTGTAGCTCTACTGCACTGAGCGCTATTCGCAGGACCCAGCGCAGTACAGCTACAGCCCGGAGCGCTAAGGGGTTAATTGTGATAACACAAATAAAATGCCCTATCGCTGAAGATACCACTGAGATCAACATTATTTTTACAGCTATTAACACAGTAGACAGGATGTAACCTCTTGCAAAGCTTCCATCTACTGTGTTCCGTTATTCACCTCCAGAAAAAAGATAATGGAACCTCCTACGTAAAACTGAGGAAACGTGGTTGGAGGGTGTATGTAAGTGCATCGTCTTGCGACACAATTTGAACGTTAAATCCTGCGCTCAGTCCGAATCAGTCGGATCGTCCGATGGCCCACCCCCGACACAATCCCCTGCTAAATACCCGTCGCAGCCGTGCAATCCCCGAAAACGCCGGAAAATCTGATGAAAGTGCGGCCGCGGACCCTTAGTAAATAAGCCCTATAGTCGCCATCATCAAATCTTATCTTTCGATTTGAAAACAGGATGACACCACAGCAAACAGATATGTAAATATGGCTCTGAATGCTTTTTCATTAAATGAAAAACAAACTTCCACTTGGTTAAATCGAAATCAGTTAATTTTGGCCTTGGTTTTCTAAGAGTGTATCTAGTGGTTTGGGGTGATTGTGGACTGAGTATATAGGTAATAGAAGGCATTTTTCTTAGTTTGTCACAATTTAAACCCTTAAGGACGCGGGGAGGGTTTTCCAGCTGATTTCTCGCTCCTCCAACTTCAAAAAATCCATAACTTTTTCAATTTTTTTACGTGTACAGACCTGTGTGAGGGCTTATTTTGGTGCGTAACAAATTCGTATTTCCCGTGATGTTATTTATTTTAACATTGCCGTGTACTGCGAAGCTGAAAAAAAAAAATTCCAAATGTGAAAAAACAACGTCTGTGCGTCACGTTCTTGTGGCTCAGTTTGTTACGACTTTCATCTCGCTCCAAATAACATGCCTAAATTTTATTCCTTGGTGATCGGTTGTGCGGATCGTGGTGATACCAAATGTAGTATAGGTTTTTATTGTGTTTTTAATCATTGTAAAAATTAAACGAATTGTGTAACAAAAAAAACAAAAAATTTTTTGCCATCTCTGCCCTATAACTTTTACATCCTTTGGCGCACCGGAGATGTGTGAGGGTCATTTTTTGCGAAAATGATGGCGACTTTCATTAGCTACGATTTTTGGAGTCCTGTGGACATTTTGATCATTTTTTATTTCATTTTTTATTTATTTAAATTAGGTTAAAGGTTGTAAAAGTCGCATTTCGTACATTTGGGCCAATTTCCGCCTCGGAGGTACCGCCGGCAAAACCGCGTTTTTATAGTTTTGTTATATCGGCATTTGGGGATTTGGGTGATTTGAACTTTTAATATTTATTAGATAATTTTTTATTTATTAAACTTTTTTTTCTTTTTTTTTCACTATTTTGACCATCTAGGGGACATAACCTAGATGGTCAGATCGCCTCCAAACTATATACTGCAATACTACAGTATGCAATATATGGCATTTTGCAGGTCATACATTACAATTAGGCCAACTGGTCATTGTAACGAACCTGCTATAACCATGTAGCCTAGTGTCAAACGAAGACCAGGGCTACCATAGGTAAACGATCGCCGCCACCCCGATGACGTTCGGGGGGAGTGGCGATCAGAAAAAGATGGCGGCGACCAGCAGCGCGCCGCCATTCTTTTAAACTCAGCGGTGCGATCGTTTGCCGGCGGCGTTGAGGGTTAATTTTGCGCGATCGTGCAACCCACCCTGTATGAGTCAGGACTCAAGCCCCGTGGGGTTTGAAATGCAAAAAAATGGCCACCCTATATAATCAGCTAGTCTTCATACAATTCCCTTATCCTCTGCGCCGTAGAGACTACGGCGCAGAGCGGTTAAGGGGTTAAATAGCTTTTTTTTTCCTTCTTTTCCTGGTCGCACTTAATGGAGAGGTAGGGATTAGTTTTCATCAACTGATAAAATTAAGTGGGAAGTCTCAATTTTGAGTTTGCTCATTGGCGTGTGGTTCTTACCGTATTTTCCGGACTATAAGGCGCACTTAAAAGCATTGGATTTCCGTGGAAATCCAAAGTGCGCCTTATAGTCCGCTGCGCCCTATGTATGGCGCTGGGCACAGGGCAGCGGACCATACTTACATAGGTCCCCGCGACCGGAGCGGGGACCTATGTAAGTATGATCCGCTGCCCTCCTCCACCTCCCCCTCACCTTCCCCGCTCACCTTCCCCGCGTTCCCCGTCGCGTCTCGGCGTCGCGTCCCGTCGCTGCGTCCCGTCGCCGCGTCACGTCATGTCGGCTCAACGCCACGCCTCCGCCAAGCCTCCGCCACGCCCCCGGCCCCCGGACCCCGCGCCTTATAGTCCGGTGCGCCCTATAGGGCAAAAAATACGGTATACAAGTATTTGTAATAATAAAAGAGTCAATATATCACAAAGTATCACAAAAGTATGTGTGCTCTAAAATCCTAGCATATTTTGCTCATGGTACAGTATAATAGTATAATGCAATAATGCAATTTAATTATTGAAAAATTTTGGCTTGTGTTTCTAAGAGTGTATCTGTGGTTTGGGTGATTGTGGACTGAGTATATAGGTAATAGCAAGGCATTTTTCTTAGTGTCACAATTTAAACCCTTAAGGACGCAGGGTTTTCCAGCTGATTTCTCGCTCTCCAACTTCAAAAATCCATAACTTTTTCATTTTTACGTGTACAGACCTGTGTGAGGGCTTATTTTGTGCGTAACAAATTTTACTTTCCCGTGATGTTATTTATTTTAACATGTCGCGTACTGCGAAGCTGAAAAAAAATTCCAAATGTGAAAAAAAAACGCATGTGCGTCACGTTCTTGTGGGCTCAGTTTTTACGACTTTCACTCTTCGCTCCAAATAACATGCCTACTTTATTCTTTGGTTCGGTGCGATCGCGGTGATACCAAATTTATATAGGTTTTATTGTGTTTTAATACATTTTCAAAAATTAAACGAATGGGTAACAAAAAATAAAAAAAAATTTTTTGCCATCTTCTGTCACTAATAACTTTTATTCACCTTTGGCGCACGAATGTTGTGAGGGGTCTTTTTTTGCGAAATGAGGCGACGTTTTCATTGCTACATTTTTGAGTCTGTGCGACATTTTGATCATTTTTTATTTCTTTTTTTTATGTTATTAGGTAAAAGGTGTAAAAGTCGCATTTCGTGACATTTGGGTCCAATTTCCCGCACTCGGAGGTCTGACCTCCGGCGTCATAACCGCGTTTTTATAGTTTGATTAATCGGCATTTGGGGACTTGTGGGTGATTTGAATCTTTTAATATTTTTAGATTAAATTGTTTTATTTTATAATTATGGTTTTTTCTTTTTTTTTCACTTATTTTGACCATCTAGGGACATAACCTATGATTGGTCAATCGCCTACCTACTATATACTGCAATACTGACTAGTATTGCAATATATGGCATTTTGCAGTCATACATTACATTGAGCCAACTGGTCATTGTAACGAACCTTGCATAAACCATGTAGCCTCGTGTCAAAAGAAGACCCGAGGCTACCAAGGTAAACCGATCGCCGCCCCCCGATGACGTTCGGGGGCATGGCGATCAGAAAAAAGATGGCGGCACCCACGCGACGCCATCTTTTAAACGCCGGCGGCGACTTTGCCGGCGGCGTTTAGAGGGTTAATAGCCGCGATCGGTGCAAACCCCCACCTCTGTATGAAGAGGACTCAGCCCGTGAGCCCCCTTCATACACTCCTTATACCTCTGCGCCGTAGAGCTACGGCGCAGAGCGTTAAGGGGTTAAATAGCTTTTTTTTCCTTTCTTTTCCTGGTCTGCTAATTGGGAGGAGGGATTAGTTTCACACCTGATAAATTAAGTGGGAGTAGCTCATTTTTGAGTTTGCTCATTTGGCTTGTGGTTCTATGTTGAGTTGAAAAAAGCAGAGTTTGAAAAAGAGAAGTCCACAGAACTGAAAGTAATCTACAATTTATATCTCGATTTATATACTCATCACAGTTTTGTTACTAGGATATGGCTAGCAAGATTGGTGGTATGCCCTCAGAATATAGTCCCAGTGCCCCTACAGCAGCCAACTAACTAAATATATGATGTGGGTGCTTTCACAGTTGATATGTTGTTTTTTATAGGGTGAATCTTATTCATGGAAACTGATGAAAAGAAAGAACCTTTTCAATAAATATACCGAAAGCACATAAATTATGTCCACATGTGAAGTTCATGTTCATATGGCCACGTACAAATACACATATCTTCCAACATAATTTGCACACATGAGCATGTCCCCTAGTCAATAAGCATTCCCTATCGCCCTAGACAACAAGCATTTTCCCCACTTGGCAACAAGAATTTTACAACCTAGGCAGCGAGAATATCCTCTAGGCAACAAGCATCCCCCCCTCCTTAGGCAAAGAGCATGTTCCCACTGAGATAACAGTACCTGGCCATCTTTTTACCATCAGTTATTAGTTTGCACCAGGCTCTTCCCTTTTGGTAGCAACAGGTTAACATTGCGCTAGAAGAGCCCCACAATAGTGCGCTATCCCACCACAGTGATGGCAGGCTGCTGCTGCTTTTTTGTGTCTGGC
The DNA here is from genome assembly GCA_019512145.1 of Engystomops pustulosus. Lineage (NCBI taxonomy): Eukaryota > Metazoa > Chordata > Amphibia > Anura > Leptodactylidae > Engystomops > Engystomops pustulosus. The sequence continues at coordinate 57,205,657 of CM033649.1, forward strand.
TGGTTGTTGAAACGGAGTCAAGGAACACTGGAACGGAGCATTTACCACAGGTTAAAATTTCGCAGATGCGCCCCACAATAGTGCCTATCCCCCCACAGTGATGCAGGCAGGGGTGCTTGCTTTGCTTTTTTTTCTGCTGTTACCACAGGTTAAAATTTCGCAGATGCGCCCCACAATAGTGCCTATCCCCCCACAGTGATGCAGGCAGGGGTGCTTGCTTTGCTTTTTTTTCTGCTGTCTGGCTGGTTGTTGAAACGGAGTCAAGGAACACTGGAACGGAGCATGGAAGGGAAGTGACGACAGACACCAGCCTAGCAGACAAGTAACATGATGCATGAGATATACGAATACCCCTGAGGAAGCCACAAATTAGCGGCGATACGCATGAGGCAGCACACCTCTTTGGCTACATGGACCCTGCTGATATGAAAACATATTTGCTTATACTTTTTCTTTACTGCTGGGAATGATTTCATTGTGGTGGCATATTTATCTGCACTTTTGCAAATAGTCCATGTTTACATTGGCCTTATTTTAAGGCAGCTAAGATTAGGTTTTCCACTGACTTATTGCAGCTAGTGGAGGGGAATATCACACATTTGGTGTGGCAGTTTTTAGGTGTGTTTTAATGTATATCAATAAATATAAGATTTTCCATCATCATGATTAGCAGTGGTTTAGAACACCAGCGTTGTTGTGTTTTGTGAAACTTTAGAATCTTTCTTGTTCACGCATCAAGGATAGGGACGTACTAGTGGGATATATATATATTATAATATTTGTAGTGCAAGAAAGTTTATTAGAGTATAATGTTTTTGTCGAAAGAACCCCATTAATTTTGATTTAAAAGTATTTAAATACAGAAGCAACAGCGTTTTTGTGATTTCTGCTGCATTTGGACTTTTTTCCAGCTTCCACATACATTCCTTTGAATTAATAGGAGCCAGTAGAGAGTATAAACTGACCTGCAGATAACAAGCCTCATACAGCTAAGAAAATAGGAAATCTTTTGGACTATGAAAGTAACAGCAATATGTGCTGGCAAGTGGTTCAAGGGGTTGTCGTAAAGGGGACCCTAGTCCACATGCTAGTCCACTGACTTGTATCCTAATTAATGGATCGTCAGGTTGAACATGTGTGCATACGCTCTATTCAATGTTGGTGGCACTGATGGAGATGGCCGACTACAGCTTTCAGCTATCACTGCCAAAGAGATGAGAAGAGCCATAGGGAGCATGTGCGACCAGCCTCTGTCAATATGAGACTCTCATATTGACAGAGGCTAGTCAGCAAATGCGTCCCTAGGGGCTTTTATCATCTCTTTGGCGCAAGCGTGATTAGCTTTTTTTTTTGATTTTGAAAGCTGTAGGATCGGCCATCTCCCAATCAAGTGCCACAACATGAAATAGAGGCGTATGCACCACATGTTAAACCTGACGATCCATGTAATTCGGATACAAGTCATGGACTAGACATGGTGGACTAGGGTGCCCTCCCTTTTAACCCCCGCCAATCAGCACGTCAATTCCTTCCTGTGACTAGGAAGACTTATTGTGATCGACAACCCCTTGAACCACTGCCGCCCATATTGCTGTTCTTGTCAAGCAAACAGATTTTCCTATTTTCTTAGCTGTATGAGGCTTGTTATCTGCAGGTCAGTTGTAGACTCTCCTACGGCCTCCTATTAATTCCAAAGGAATGTTTTGGAAGCTGGAACAAGTCAGCAAATGCCAGCGAATATCAACCAAAAAACGCTGTTGCTTTGTCTGTATTTAATACTTTAAACAAAATTTATAGAGCGGTTCTTCGGACCAAAAGACTTATCCTCTTGTATAAACTTTCTTGCCACTATAAATAGTGATATAATATATCCACCACTAGTTAGTCCCTATTCCTTGCATGGTTCACTTGCCTGAGTGATACACCAGAAAGATTCTAACTTTAGGTTCCACAACAAAACAACATCACGCTGGTGTGTACTATAACCACGTAGATCCTGAGATGGTCAATCTCTACCTCTTATTGACTATACATTGAAAAACACATTCCTAATAATTGCTCACACACAATGTGTGTTTGCTACTCATCCCTCCACTAGCCATGCATAAGTCAGTTTGGAAAACATAATCTCACGCTGCCTTACAAATAGGCCAATGGAACATTGGTAACTATTGCAAAAGTGAAGATAATATGCCACCACAATGAATCTATTACCGAATTAAAGCAAAAAGTCAAAGCCAAAATATGTTTCACCTAGTCACGCCTAGGGTCCAGGTAGCAAAGACTGGTAGTGCTGCCCTCACTGCGATCGCCGCTAACTTCGTTGGGCTTCCCGCAGGGTTGTATTGAATCTAATGCATAGTGTTATGTCTGCATAGCGCCTGCGTTTGTCTGTGTCACGTTCCCCTCATGCTCCGTTCGCAGTGTTTCACCTTGGACCCCAGTTTAACAACTTACTCCGTCGAGACGATATGTGATACAAGACCAGCCTTGAAGCCCCGTGCAGCAGATTCCCGGTTGCCATCAATGTGGGGGGATAGACACTATTGTGGGGGCTTTTTAGCGGCCATGTTTACCCTGTTGCTCCCAAAAGGAAGAGCCTGCGGTGCAAAACAATGTCACTGATGGTTAAAAATGGCCAACCGGCTAGGCTACGTCTCCCATGGAGCGGAACACACCTGCTCATGTGCCTAAGTGGTGGGAGCGGGGACGTTGCTGTTGGCTCATAGAGGATATTCGTCGCTGCCTAGGTTTGATAACAATCTTGGTTGCCATAGAGTGGGGAAAAATGCTGTTGTTAGGGTGATCCTGGCCGCGCCACCTGATGCCCTCTTGTCCTTGGGACATGACTCATGGTGGTTGCACAATTATGGTTATAAACGAGATGATGTATTTGCTTCAGTGGCCCTGATGGAACATGAACTCCCACGTCGGACATTAATTTATGTGCTTTCGGCTTAGAACTCTCTCATTGGTAAATAGGTGGATTTTCTTTACATCAAGTACGCTTCCAATCGAAATTAAAGATACACCGCTATAAAAAAGAAGAACAACATTCACTATCCACCCCCACTGTGAAAAGGCGCCACACCCACATAACTATATTCAGTTTAGGCGTGAGCATGCTGTAGGGCCAGGGTACGATATTCCTTGAAGGCGGGAATGCTGTTGACCTTATTTGGCTACTGAATTAACTAGCCTGCAGTCTCCTATGGGGCCCACAAACCCAGGTAGGGCCAAGTTTGTCGTTAATGAACCCATGTGTGCTCTAGACATTGCTTTTGGTTGCTGAATATAAGAGATGATTGTAGCTGGGTAGCAGGCTGCCATGCAACAAAGTAGAAGAGAAAGAAGTACTGCACTAAAATGCGTATTCTCGTCACCAGATTCACACTGAGCGGGTATGACATACCACACGGTGCTGCTGCCGAGGAGGAGGGGAGGACGCGCCCTCCTCCGCTCAAAGAACGCGGTACGGCGCACACACGCCCGAGAAATGATAGAGAGACTATCTTTTTGCGGTGGCCGGACCCGTTTCGTTGTCACACATGTGTGCACCGTATCCTGCAGTTGCCGCTCTCGATTGCCAGCCTAGTGGGGACATAAATTGTCGGAAGCAAACGCGCACACTCATGAACCTCAAGACCCTTTGTACAATGATTGGTACTTGTGCGTTTGATTGTACGTAGGTTGGTGTTCTAATAAACATATTATTAGTAACTTTGGCTTGGGAAAGCTTAGTGATGTATATAGCTTTGCTATTGTACCGACATTAATCTTACATTGGTGGGAGTAAATTGAATTTCTGCGTTTGCCTGTTCTACTGTTAGTGTAAAGCTCGAATCTCATGGTAACATAGCTATTTAGTCAACTTGGCCTTCTAGATAATTAGATAGTAAATGTCATGTTTCTGAAAGCCTGCCATCTATGTTGTCCTTTTGTTGATGGTCCTGTATATCGTTAGTGAATACTTGGTATTCCTTTGCTTTCTGAGTAATGTTTCTATGTAGTAATCTGGGTTGCGGTAATGTTTTATGTAATAAAACTTGGTACATTATTGGTTACTCTCTATATTATGTCAGAGGACCGGAGTGGATTAAAGATGGGTGCTCATGCGGGCTCAGCGCCAGGGGGGCCGACCACCAACTGCATTTTAAGGGGCCCCACCAGTCCTGACAGCAAAAACTCAGCTCAGAGCTGATGGCAGCTGACTGTCCGGGTGCAACCCTTGGAGTGCGCAGGGCAACGTTGGCCACCCGACAACAAACCATAGGGCGTCTAAGGGTGAAGCTGTGTTAGTGAGTACACAGCTGCCTCGCGGGGCGACGACGCCAGGATAGCCGATGATCGACAGTTGTCTACATGAGATGAGACAGCTAAAGCTTTAAAAAGGGATGGTGGCCGGTATACTACAGGGGATGGTTGGCCCTGTATACTACCCCATCGGGGGACTGCGAACGGTAATATCTACACAGGGGTGGCAGGGCTATTATATGAATCAGGAGGGGTGGCAAGGCTACCCATTACTAACAGGAGGGATGGCATTGGCCTAATACGAGCAAAGTGGCTGGCAGGATAATACCTCCAAAAACATTGTTGGAAGGGGCCCCCCACCAGTTGTGCGGCCCAAGGTGCCCCCCACCCCATTAATACGGCCCTGATTAGTAAGAGATTGGTTATGGTTTGTCCACAATTACCAAGGTCTAATAGGGTTCAATGAAACATGTTGTGCATATTGCTGCTTTTGGCACTAAACCATCATATAAGAACTGATCCCCGTTTTTGTGATCCGTGGATTCCCCAATTAATAATTAGCACTATGCATGGTATATAACTATTTGACGAACCGTCCTAGTAGAAAGGCTAGGTTCACTCCCTGGCAAGTAATTGGAAAGACAACATTTACCTTCTGCAACTCTGCCTTCATAATTCCATTTTCATCTTCTTGAGGTTCTGTATGCTGAACTTTTTTCTTTTCAGAACTGTTATTGTCACAAATACCTAAGAGTGGATATGAAAAGTTATCAAGGGTGGACAAAATGAAAGGAATAAGCAGAAGTAGACTACGAATATTGTTGTTGTAGCATGTAAAAATGGAGACACAAAACAACGTTAGCAATGCTATATTTATACAGCAAAACCATCTAAAATAATTTACAATCAAGACAATCAAGACATAATAGTACAAACAACAGGGAAAACAGGGAGCAGTTATCCATAACATATCTCCAGCCTTAAGATAATAATCAACTCTAGTGATTAGGATAACAGAAGCTGTTAATACTCCAAATTGAATGGTGCACTGATGTGCATGGAAACTACGATCTATATGCGACATAGCTGTCTTTGTAGTATTGTAAAGTGAATGGAGTGCTGGTCAGGCATGCACATCGGTGGTCCTTTCATATAGAACACTATATAGCAGTGATGGCGAACCTTTTAGAGGCTGAGTGCCCAAACTGCAACCCAAACCCTCCCTTATTTATTGCGAGGTGCCACCAAAAATTAAAGCAGTAACTTATTGCTCCCTGTTTTTCAACAACTTTTGATCATGTTGGTCTCCTGGGGACACCATCACAGTAGATAGATGGAAAATGTGCATTATTCTAGCTTCTTTCCAGTGTCCCTCTGCACACAGAGAATCGTGGGGTCAGCGAAGTAAGTATCACTTTAAGATTTTTTGAGTCCTGTCTGTTGTCCTGGGGTGATGGCCCGGGTGCCCATAGAAAGAACTCAGAGTGCCACCTCTGGCACCCGTGCCATAGGTTCGCCACCACTGCACTATATAATAGTCTAATATACACACTATATAATAGTCTAATATACACACTATATAATAGTCTAATATACGCATTATATAATAGTCTAATATAGGCATTATATAATAGTCTAATATACGCAAGATATAATAGTCTAATATACGCACTATATAGTAGTCTAATATACACTATATATATATATATATATATATATATATATATGTATGTACATGGTAGTGAAAGTAGACCTCTTCTGACATCGCTGTTGTAGAGATTCTTGGGATTTTTTTTCTTAGCTTTGTCATGTGCTGTTTCTCTGTTTTTCCCCTTGAATATATAGAATGAAAATGAAATTCCTCTTGCCAGAATCGTGTGTCCTTTGACTATTACCACTGAACGGACAGTGTCTAAGGAAGTGTAAATGTATACAAATGTATAAATGGAATAAAAGAGAAATAGAATCTGCTCACCTTCTCTGTGTGGATTGCATATACAACATTATATACATAAATACCTATAAATAGACTATGCAGAATATTATAGAAGAATAAAAAACGCCCATTGCAATCCAAAAAAATTATATTAGTTCATATAAACTACAATCATAGTCACTAGAACTTAAAAACACCCATTAGAAACAAAAAAAACATGAAAGTGGTGTGGAAAATGGTCCTGCATACAACGAATAAAGTATACAATATACATTGAAATATATTATGATCAAACAGCCGGCATGCTAACCATATAAAGTGACAGCGCTAGTGCATACATTCAATTCATAAACAAATACCGACCAGGCTGCAATTTGGACCGAGGACCCAGAGATCACCACACCACTACAGAACCCCTGGATTGCATTGCATTGGAGTTTTTTTTTAATTCTACTATGATATTCTATTTATAGGTATTTATGCTTGTCATGGTGGGCTCTTACATATGATGGTCAGATGTATCTGGATTTTTGTTAAAAAATATCTTGGTATTTGTTAAACATTATATATAGTCTGCTTAGCTCCTTCTACTCTATAACGTGCTGCCTGCACATAGGACACTATGTATCTTTCCAGCTCCCTCTTGCTCTATAACATGCTGCATGTACAATCTTCTCTCCTTCCACTCTATAACATCCATTCTGTATTGAGACAATTCCCTTTAATAACCTCATTTTTCAAGTAAATTAGAAACTTTAGACAATATACTGTATAACAATTTTTTTAATATGTAAAACTATTGCATTTAAAATCAATGCTGTTTTTTTTGTTTTACTATATATTTTTTTACATATTTAGGGGTAACATGTCTTGCCTACACTTTACTGCACTGAGCTGTGTGCAGCAGTTTTATCATATTCCTTGTCTCTGTGCAGAGAGGAGTGTGATGTCGCCTGTGTTCTTAAGAATAACTTTCATATTTTCAGAAGCAAATATCTGAAACATTGTTTTTGTTCAAGTCTTCTAATTCCCACTTTAGCATAGGCACTTTGGGGGCATTTTGGTGTGTAATGTGTCCTTTGTAATGTGTACACCAAAGCAAAATGTTATCTTTGTTTTGGGCACCCCAAAATACTATACTTTCTCATGGTGTTATACGCCACAACCCCCTCCTACTCTCCTCCTCCTCCCATTAGTCTCCATTTATCCCCCTTCATAAAGAACTTGAGATTTTAGCGCTTGCAGGAGGGAAAAGAAAGATCAAGGGAGGGAGGAAAGCAGGGCTGACCATGGACCACTATTCGGGTGAACCTCCATTCCAGTAAACACACATATATTTCCCATTATAAGTAGACACTGGGGAAATTTATTTTGCCTTCTCTGGTACAAAATTGGTGAAGGCATGAAAACCTCCCCATCTGTTCCAGTTTTCAGATTTCATGCCACTTTGGGCATGTCTGGGCGGGGAGCAAGGTGGGTGAGCAGGTATGTAAACTCTGAAAAACAGCAGAAAATTTTGCAGAAATCTCCACCAGGTCTTAGGTGCAAAATGGCATAGATTGCACCCGTTCTACTAAGATCCTCTTAGTAGATGCATATTCTTGAGCGCCGGGAGGGGAAAATTTCCCCCACTGTCTTTCAGTAGTGAATTATAATTGTATGGTATTGTATTTGGGAGGCAGAGCAGGGCCCAAGGTTTTCCCCCCAAGTTTGTACCCGTTTAGCCTAACAATCATGTTATCTTTATTCTATGGGTCGATACGATTATAGGGTTACCAGACTTGAATATATTTTCTTACAATTTGTCAAATAAGACCGTAATGTGGGGGAAAATCTATCATTTTTGCATTGACGTCTTCCAAGTAGCATAACATTTTTACTTTTTTGGCTACGGAGCTGGTTGATGGCTTATTTTTTGCTGAAGATATTGTACTCTGCACCAGCATTCTGGAGTACATATGTTTCTTTGATCACTTTTTATTGCAGTTTTTGTAAGATTGAATGCATTTTTGGTAGGTTTTCAACAGTTTTTTTTAAAGCGTTCATCGTACGGGTTCAATAATGATTTATCATGATTCATCTGATTGCTTGTTCATGATAATACTCTGCAATACTCATGTATTGCAGGGTATTATCAGTGTCAGCCTATGCACTTGCATAGGCTGGCACTGTGCCAGTAAGATGACGTCACAGACCCAATCTTACTGGCAATGCCTGTAGGCAGTGCTGAGGTCCAGATCGGACAGCCGGAACTTCCATAGCAGCGATCGGTGCCCCCCACGATGGGGGGGGGGCGATCGTGGGGGAAAGATTCCCCCAGAGGCATGTTAGATGCCGCGGTCGCGCTGATGGCGACATTTAACGTGTTGCACACCCCGATTGCGGGTGTTACACTGGAGTGCCGGCTATTAGTTACATTAGTTACCCCATGTTTCCAGATGCTGGTTTGGCTCCAATCCAGAGCCGAGCCAGCATAAGTCACTGCGCTCAGTGGCGGATAAATCCGCCAAGGAGCGCTAAGGGGTTAATTGTATTTTGGAAAGAGCTGGGTAAAAAATTTTGGCTAAAAACCTTGTTTATGATGTTCCCTGAGTCATAAAGAGTGGCTGCGCAAAATATGATGATTGTGACAATGCATATTCCTTTAGCGGGCATACATACACACCCACACACATACACTCAGCTTTATATATTAATTATAAAACCAAAAAATAATCAAGAGTATGCATACTCAATACATGAATAACCCACATATTAAAAAACATCAGTGATGGTACTCCAAAATAGACTATATTGCCATCTAGCCCGATTGAAACCCAGGAAATATATTGCAGAAAAAAGCGCAAGTGCAAAATATATATAAATACTATTGGGTTAACATTACTCTTTCAACATAAAAATCATTATGGCACCATGGCCATGTTGAAATTGTGCTCAGTATACACTCACCGGCCACTTTATTAGGTACACCTGTCCAACTGCTCGTTGACACTTAATTTCTTATCAGCCAATCACATGGCGGCAACTCAAGGCAGTGCATGAACAGACATGGTCAAGACAATCTCCTGCAGTTCAAACCGAGCATCAGTATGGGGAAGAAAGGTGATTTGAGTGCCTTTGAACGTGGCATGGTTGTTGGTGCCAGAAGGGCTGGTCTGAGTATTTCAGAAACTGCTGATCTACTGGGATTTTCACGCACAACCATCTCTAGGGTTTACAGAGTGAGCGGCAGTTTGTAGGGCAAAATGCCTTGTTTGAGAGGTCAGAGGAAATGGGCAAATGGTTCGAGACTGGGTAGGAAGGCAACGTGACTCAAAGCAACATAACACCCGTTACACCAGGTAAGGCGAAGAGCATCTCTGAACGTCACAGTAGTCGAACTTTGACCGGCAGAGGGCTAAGCCGCAGAAGACCACACCGGGTGCCACTCTATTCAGCTAAGAACAAGGAAATCTGAGGCTACAATTTGCCACGAACCATCGAAATTGGACAGTCGAATATTGAAAAAACGTTGCTGGTCTGATGAGTCTCGATTTCTGCTGCGACATTCGGATGGTAGGGTCAGAATTTGGCGTCAACAACATGAAAGCATGGATCCATCCTGCCTTGTATCAACGGTTCAGGCTGGTGGTGGTGGTGTCATGGTGTGGGGAATATTTTCTTGGCACTCTTTGGGCCCCTTGGTACCAATTGAGCATCGTTGCTCAACGCCACATCCTACCTGAGTATTGTTGCTGACCATGTCCATCCCTTTATGACCACAATGTACCCAACATCTGATGGCTACTTTCAGCAGGATAATGCGCCATGTCATAAAGCTGGAATCATCTCAGACTGGTTTCTTGAACATGACAATACTCAAAATGGCCTCCACAGTCACCTCGATTCCACATCCATATAGAGCCTCTTGGATGTGGTGGAACGGAGATTCGCAGCATGGATGTGCAGGCCGACAAATCTGCGGCCAAACGTGTTGTGCCTCATGTCAACTATGGACACAAATCTCTGAGGAAATGTCCTGCCAGCACCTTGTTTAATCTATGCCAGAAGAATTGAGGCAGTTCTGAAGGACAAAAGGGGTCCAACATTACTAGCATGGTGTACCTAATAAAGTGGCCGGTGAGTGTACATCAACATATAGAGATTAGTTACCCAACACACGTTTCGCATTGTTGTCCCTTCCTCAGGGGGCATATGATGGTTTTATATTTCTATGCAAAGAGTTGTTCATACAGATTTATAGAAGGGACACGTGTGTCAGCCTATCTATATATATAACATGTGCCTGTAATAACTGGTTGAATAATTTATATATTAATTACCAGTATATCACTAATTCTAAAGCTACTGCTTAAAGGGGTATTCCGGGAATCGGCATAATTCATATACAAATGGGTCGTTAAAATGATAAGCTAATATGTAATAAGTAGAGATGAGCAAGTATACTCGTCCGAGTATTGGCATACTCGGACCGGCTCGTTACTCGGGCGAGTATCTCGCTGGCTCGAGATCGAGCATTAAATTAAGTGAAGAACAGTATTTTTATTACATAATAAAATATCCCAGATGTTTACTGATGTTTTTCTTGCAAGAACACATTGAAATAACACTATTCTTCACTTTGCAGCTGTGCGCGCGTATCTCCGAACCTATCAGGAGACACACGCGTACACCTGCAATGTGAAGAATAGAAGTAAAACATTTAAAAACGGTGAATACAGCACCATATAAGTGCAGAACACATTGAAAGAACACTATTCTTCACATTCCAGGTGTTCTGAACATCTCCTAACTTAGCGGGAGACACGCACGAACACCTGGAAAGTGAAGAATAGTGTTATTTCAATGTGTTTTTACAAGCAAAACATCAATAAACATCTGGGTATTTTATTATGCACTGTTCTTTTAATGTTCTCTTTTACTAAAAAAATGCTCGGGTCTCCCATTGACTTTAATGGTGTCTGTATCGAATAACGAGCACCCAAGCATTTTAGTGCTCGCTCATCTCTAATAATAAGTTATTTAACATTTTGCTCCCGTAAGCAGAAAAATGATAGTGACATACACTGTAATGAAGAATTAAAATGCTCCTGGCCCTTTAATCAGTCTGTTAATTTCCTCCGTGCGGTCCGTTGCAGAGCGTACACAGGACAGAAGATGCCGCTGATCACATGTTCTGCACCGGCCTGGGCAGGTCATGTGATCACCACTATGTTTGGCTGTAGTTGGTTGGTTGCAGTGCATCCAGTATGGCCAGTGTTGTGGTGATCGCAGTTACACATCATTACTATGGTAACAGAGCAAGAAAACCTGTTAGATCATCACTGGGAGCAGAGAATTAGAGGGAGTAGGAGTTATTGAGAACTAAAGGATCTTAGGACTTGTAGTTTCCAGTGGCAGCCATCTTGGTGATAACTTTAGAGAGTCCATAAAATTTTGTGAATCATAAAATCTAAATATTTAAGGTCCATTTTGTGACTAATGACATTAAGTTTTGTTACATGCATTTATTTATAGCATTATGGGTTTTTGTATCAGACTTTCATATTCCCGGAATACCCCTTTAAAGTGGAATAGCAGCTAACTTGCTGATCGACGGGGGTCTCCTTGATGGGCCAACCATGGATCATGATAACAGGTGAACCCAAACCGTTGTACCCCAAATGAAGACAGCAGACAGTTGCGCATACACCAGCTGCTCCATTCATCTATATAAAGGATAGGGCCTAACTTGCTTGGGCATAGGGACACGCAAGACCGTTCTGCTCCATTAATCTCTATGGAGCTGATGGAGATCGCCGAGCGCCGAACTCTCCAATCTCCGTCAACTCCATAGAGACTAATGGAACAGAACGGTCATGCGCGGACGTCTGCTCCATTAATCTGAGGAGCGGTGAGGGGTCAATGAGACCCCTCGTTCTTGCGATCAGTGGGTGTCTCAGCACTAAGACCCCCACTGATCAGCAAGTTAGGCCCTATCCAATGCCTTTGTGGGAAAACCCCTTTAACAGTGCCATAGAATAGAGCATGCACGACTGGCTTCTCTCTTCATCGGGGGTACAACGGACCCCTGTTCTTGTGATCCATGGAAGTTTACTATAGCAAATAATGTCACAATTCCCAGGTTAGCAGTGCTTTAGCTTAGTAATTATTCAGAAGTTTTATCTGTTTGTGTAGCATTTATTTAGTTACAGTTGTTGACCACAACCACTACAGTAATAAATTCAAAAGTCTTTTTAAGACTACATTTTCTCTATAGTATTGGTAAATCTGTCCATTATCTCTTTAGCAGCTCTTCTTCTTCCTCCATTGTGCTACTAATACTTTTATTATTGAATTGTTTAACTTAATACCAAAGAACGTTAGTTAACCCCTTTTATTACTGTATTGATGGAGATATACTTCTTATCCAGTTCCTTGCAATTAATAACCAGATAATAAATATCAATAATACTTTTGCATACTTAGGACAATCAACAATATTTCGCTACATTTGCATCAAATGCTTTAGTTCCTCTAAGAAACTTTTATTCTCATGTGCGGAACTCCTAAACCACTTTGAAGCTCCTGAAGTGTCAAGAATTAATATTTTATGCATAAACTTTTCCTGATCCAGATTCATTTTGTTTAACATTTTAGTAAACTTATTTTGCTGTTTAACCAAACTGGGGAGTTGGTCAGTATAACAGATACGCTGTTTAAAAACAATGTAGCTTATGTATGCACGGTGCACTTTTGTCAGACCGTGCACATTCTTCTGGCTAAAACGGCTTGCACAGGTATTTAAGAAGTGTCTGCACTGCGATTGTGTTGCATGTGACCCCTTTGTGGCACAGCTGCGCTGGCTTCCATGCTACACGACTTAGGAGGCATACCAACGGAGGTCAGACTGATTCTGACCGAGCACCATATTTAACTTTCAAAGATGGTGAACACTGTCGAACCATTGGGGCATATGGCCATTTTTATTGATGTATTACTTTTAAAAAAATGTTATTCAATAAAAAATAAAACTTTATTACTATTTCCACCATGGGACATGAACAAGCAATCATCTGATTGCTTGTTCAGAGACGTCATCTTTCAGGCAGTGCTTACAGGCAGCTCTAGGGTTCTGATTGGACCCCAGGGCTTCCATAGCAATGATCGGCAACCCCGAAAACGGCGCGGGAGGGGGGGCAATCAGGGAGGAAAGACCCCCCAAAGGCAGGTTAAATGCGGTGGTCGCACTGACCGCGGAATTTAACGGGTTAAACACTTGCAGTCGGAGCCCACTCTGACTGTGGGTGTTACTCTGGGGTGTCAGCAATTAGTTACAGCCGGCACCTTGTGTATCCTAATGCCGATTCGGCTCAGATTTTGAGCTGAACTGGCATCAGCTCTGTGTCCTATATATATCGGATGCTGAGCGCTAATAGCTAGGCTTGTTTGGGCTTTAAAAGAAATCTACCTTCAGGAATCTACACAGAAGATCCAGATGGTAGATTCACCAAATATGCCTTATTCCTATGTATCTTTTACCATTTTCTAAAATGTTCTCTGTTTTAATAGCTTATTTTATTTATATGCTAATTACCTGCAGAGGCTACTTGGGGTGTGGAGTAGCTTTTGTAAACTCTAGGGGCTAAGGCTACTTTCCAAGTAGTTCTACAACCTAGAATAAACCACTATTTGTATGTTTTCAAGCAGCTGAACACTTTCCAGATCATGTTACTTTCATGACTCGTTGATGGCATTGTTTAAAAAATTAACTTTGAAGTGAGATGTAAATCAGTTATATAAAGTCACGCAGGTAGAGTTTTAGGGTGGTATCACAGCGATCGCTGCCAGCAGCTTCAAAAGTATGGCGGCGCATGGGCGCGCCCCGTGATGTCGGGAGCGGCGATCCGTCGCCATGACAGCCTCGGGTCTAACGAAGACCCGAGGTTGTTTCGTTTTAACCCTTTGATTACAATGTGCACATTGTAACGAATGAGGAGAAAAATCCCTATATACTGCAATACTGTAGGCTTCAACCTAGGGTTAAAGTACCCTAGGGAGTCTGAAAAATAGTAAAAAGAAAAATAAAAAGTTAAAAAAAAAAACATTATAATAAAAAACCCTAAAATTTCAAATCGCCCCCTTTCCCTAGAACTGACATAAATATAAATAAACAGTAAAAATCATAAACACATTAGTTATCGACGCGTCCGAAAATGCCCCATCTATCAAAATATGATAAAGTTTTTTCACTGCGTTTAACCCCGTAACGGAAAAAAGCGCCCAAAGTCGAAAATGGCACTTTTTTGCCATTTTGAAAAATAAAAAAATCTATAAAAAGTGTGAAAAGGTTGTACAGTCCTAAAAAATGATATCATTAAAATATTATCAAATTTCGCAAAAATGACACCACCCACAGCTCATAAACCAAAGTATAAAAAAGTTATTAGACGCCAGAATTTGGCAAATCAAAAAATAATTTTTGGACAGGAGGTTTTAATTTTTGTGTATTGAAAACATTATAAACCTATACAAATTTGGTATCCCCTAATCGTGACCGACCCAAAGAATAAAGTAGATATGTCATTTTGGGGCTCAGTGAAAGGCGTAATATCCAAGCCCACAAGAAAAATGGCGCAAATGCGTTTAAACTTTCACCATTTTATGCATTTGGAATTTTTTTTTCCCGCGTTCCGAGTACATGGCATGGAATATTTAATACCATCACTATGAAGTGCAATTTGTACGCAGAAAACAAGCCGTCACACAGCTCTTTACGTGTAAAAATAAAAAGTTATAGATTTTGAGGTGGGGAGTGAAACGGACATGCGAAAGGGCCCAGTCCTTAACCGGTTAACAAAAAGAAAGACATTGAAAAGTTCACTGTTTGTAATGGCACTATGTAATATGAATTTCACTTTTTGAACGGAATTACTGAAAAAATATATATTTATGCAAAGCATTGCATATGGCCTGCCATTTTATTAAAGGGGTGTGCCCATAAAGAACATGTTCAAATTCATCACCCTAGTCATGTTTACACATAAAAATAATTTTAAAACCCTTTCTTTACATTTCAATGCTGTTTTAGCTCCTATCACTCAGTAATGGATCAGTGAAAATACCAAGGTTAAGAAACAACACATTGCTTCCCTATATTGCTGTGTGTCTGACAAGGTGTGTTAGATTATTAGGGTACAGGTTTATATACACTTTCATTTAGCTTCTGAACATTCACTAGTATCTGACACATAGAGAGATGAGGGTAATAGTGGAAACAAGAAGCGCTTATAGGTAGTATTGTCTTGGATTGGGATATTTGGTATGTAGAGTAGTTGTCCACTGTTCGAGTTGTGCTCAACAAGCACAACTCCAGTGTTAGTATGCAATGTCAAAGGTCTGTGGCGACGCCGGTGCTTCAATGTGTATCTCCAAACACAGGGACTAAGCCGGTTGGAGTCTAGGAGTCGAGTCAAAGGTGGGTGGAAAGCGGTAGGCGCTAACAAGACTGGAATGTGTATTCTCCAAAAGGATTTATTAAGATAAAGGGATAGGTCACAGATCATCACAACGTGTTTTCGGGGAACACAGGTCCCCTTTTTCAAGTGAACAACTTCTGTAAAATTGGTAAGGAATGAAAAGACAAGTGTACATAAAAAGGGGGGGGAGATGGAGTATAAAAGGTTACAATACATGTGCAATAGATATGATACAATACAAAAAGCAATAATGAATAATAAATAAATAGATGAAACAATAAATAAATAGAATCGATTCCGAAACAATTCAAGATGGCCTATTGGTGATAGGATGGGTTTGGTTGTAGACCTATTTGGTCTATATACAATGTGGATCAATTTCCAAGCACTATAAATAATCATATAAGCCTAAAAGGGTATATAATATAATTATAGATGAAAGATACATAGTTACATAGATATATAAAAAAACATATCACATATAGTACATGGCATAGTGTGTATATAATCATATATAATATATGAATATAATGGAGATATCATATAGAAATAGTCATAGTTACAGGATAGACAGGCTATAGATCAGGATAGGTGTCATATAAAATGAATGAAAAGATAATAATAAATACATGTTGGTATTAAAATAAATAGTGGATATAGATCCTAGGTGTTAAATACTTAGTTATAATCATGGGGTAATTTGATGGGCATAGTACCCAAGTGTCGATTAGTTGTGTAACAAATACTGCCATACCTCCATATACTCGATTTCAGTTAACAACCCCATCAAATCCAAATCAGTACCAATATACGACAAAACTACAAACACACACAAAAAGAAGTCACAACCATCTCCCTATACCACCACCTTCTCATCCGTCAACATAACAACCCAGAAAGTATAGTTATCAACACCAAACACAAAACCAGAAACCATAACTACGAATACTGAACCAACACTAACGACCATGGGTATCCCAAAGTACGCAACCTGCTCTCTATCCCAGTTCAACCACTCATAATCAACACCAACTTCCCACAGAACGGTCCCAACTGTCGATCGCCTCCACTACTACTCCCACTCACTGATCCTCAATTACTACGGACACCCCACTTCTTTCACTCCTCCATTGCAAAAACTACCCCACCGATTGGGAAAACGGGCCAAACTATGGGCCTACCACCAACGACCTTCTGCTACATCAATCAGTACCACTTCCTTAGACTTACACCACTCATGAAGTCACCTCCCCAAGTTTACCCCCTCTCCACTAGATACCACTGAATAAATGTGGATATTCCACTAACTCCAAACTCAGCTCCTATATCCCCTGCAGGAAACCCTAACCCCGCAAGAAACCCTCTTGGTGAAAGCTTCCACCGAGCATCAAATAACTATCAACCATTTTTTTCAACCAGGGCTCATGAAAAGGCCCAAAAAAGAAATATGAAGGGTGTAGCGTAGGTGGGCAGAGGGGGAGGTAATCCAAAACCCAAATCCATGTGGCGCGGCTAGAACCCCAAGTCACCCATACAGAAAACCAAAAGAAACAAGCAAATAAAGTAAAGAATCGCATCTATCAACTACACCCTAACACTCAGAAACGCCAAACATTCCTTCCTTCTCTCACTAAAGGTTTATCAGCTTCTGTCCAACTACAAAATTTTAGCGAATTGATCTTTTCAACAATCTCACTCCTATATCAGGAAACTCCCACCCCTACCACCCGCCACCTTCTTCAACATTGAAGCAAACAAAGCATCTAAAAGTCGCAAGCCTACTATCTCACAGGAAGGTCGTGCTTGAATCATTACGTCTTCCACCTTATACCTTCCCTTTGAACCGCACAATTACCCCCGACTGACGTTCCTATGAATTCAAAAGGCCTCCACAACCAAAATCAAAATTTTTAATCCACACACCTGCCATAGAGGTAGTCACATTGAACTTCCTTTCTATGTGTAAGAAAAAAGAGTTTAGAAATATCAACACATAACAAAACCAAAATGGCATAACTTGAAACACCTCAAAACACGCTCAAACCTCCAACAACGTTTGATTTAGTCATCCGAATGGGAAAGGGCGGTGGTATCGTTCATACAAAATAAAGAACATCTAATCTGAAGCTTCCCAGAATCCTCTCAGGTACACGGAATATTAACGAAGTCTATCATGTAAACCTCAAATACATATGCCATAGAAATGAAAGCCCTGTTAATAAAGCCCCTAAAACCTGGCATCATCACCAAAAGAAAGAGCTTATATGGATAGAACCCCAGTCACGCCAACATTTCTATCAGCACCTCCCAGGTGCATAAAGAATGTTACAATCCACCCGGGTGGTAGAAACATAATCTCTGGAATCTCGTTCCCTGACCTGTAATTTTATCTCCTACATAGACACTCTGCTATAAAAACATGTCATCAATCAGTATCTACCTCCGTGACACATTAGTGTCTTTTATTAACACTTTCAGAAGTTAAATGGGAACCTCATTTATGTGGCTACACTCGATGTAGCTGCCTATCTCCAATATTCCCCACCAAAAAGGGCATAGAAGCGGTCAAAATATACCTTTATCAATACCCCCACCATGCCCTGAGATTACAAAGCGACTCATCATCTGAAGCTATCCATTAGTAACTTACACCACAATACTTTAGTGTCCAAAATACCACCTATAGACGTTAAAGGAACGGCTATGGGGACACACGTTTTGCCCCCAGCTTCGCCAATCTGTACCGGGAGTTTGAGGAAGACATTTATAACAACAAGTTATGGGGAACATAAACATAGTACTGTATACAAGAGCGACATATAGACGACTCCACTCTTAATCACCCTCCCCCAGACCCCCCCCCTCCCCCCCCCGCCCCCCCGGGGACCCCCCCAGTAGTGGCCAATAGAAGCGCTCGACCCAACCGGTATGAGCCGCGCCCGTCCGAGGGTCCCCGCCCGCAGGTCGGTCCCCCCCCCCCGCGCCCCTCCGCCACCCCCCACCATGAACAGTTCATCAAGTATCTCAATAAACAACAATTGCGGCTAACTTTGCCGGCCAATTTCTCTCCAGTTAGAATTAGAGTTTTTTCCGGTGGATCTTTATCTCTCTCTCCTTTCACGAGAATCAACCCAAATTTTCCACCTGCACCATTTTCAAACAGTAGATACAAACAGCTATTTGGACTACCAAGTTCACACCACAACAATTTGAATCAACATAATCCCATTTGAGCCATTCAAGAGGATTTGCAGAAAACTGCACAGATACAAATTATGTATAAATACAAAGCCAACTGCCTAAAAAGAGACCCCTCCTTAAAGAGAAAACTTTCCCCCCTCCCTCACCCTTTGGTCGAAGCAGCCTTGACAAGCCCTTTCCCTCACTCAAGCAAGAGTGTCTCACATGAGATGAGCAACACTAAAAACAAAAAGGAACTTCACAATCTACAATAATATCCCAGCCCTCATCACATAATATAATTGCACCATATAAACCTTACCAATATTCTCAAAAAATAATTGGCCTATTCTCCTTAATGACCCCTTTTTGAAAAAAAGATTATCAAGACAACCGAAAATCATATATAGAAGATCCAAACACTGAAGGGCATACTAGCCCTGAATAAGTTGCGGATTAAAAAGGAAAGAGCCAGGACAATCTAAGCCTTCTTCACACACGATAGGCAGTGACAAAATGCAGTCGTGCAAAATTGTTAAACGCTGTCTCAATATCCAACCATAGGAAAAACAAACCTTCACCAGCATACCAGACTGGGGAGATCATTTAGATCCAAATCATTAACTGACGCTCCACCTTCACACAGTATCTTTTTAGGAATGTGCGTGCGGGAACAGCAATATGTTGGCGAACCTGTCAGAGTTTAAATATAAGATGGAAAGGACATAGAGTAAAGTAACAAACGGGATACACCAAACATAGTGTATCAGACATCGCTCTAGTGTGCAACAATAAAGACTTTGCCACTTTCTGTAATACCTATGAAAGAATTGCGAAACACAACATGGACCGTTTCACGGCTCAAGTAAAAAGGAGAATGTGTTGGATCTTCAAATTAAAACAGTCTGCACCCAGCAGGCTGAAGAAAGTTGAAGAAAACTTTTAAAATTTTTGAAATCTTTTTAACTCCCTCCATGACCCGATTTGCCCCCCATTAGTATTGGATTGACAACTTTCGTATCATTTTCCACATTTCCACTCCCACAAATTCTGACATAAATTAGCTTTACTACCTTTCAAGTTCCAACCACCATCTCATCTACATAGTCCCCTATCCCAGCTAGCGATCATCCACACATGACATATATATATATATAATATATATATACATCCTTCAAAAGTCTCATTGAACTGAGACATCACCACCAGATTCTCGCTCCCAGTATATTTACCTCACCTAGGCAACGATCCTACCGCCCACATGATTCGGGTTCTTCCCGTGACGTCACCCGCTCCTGTCCACCAGGAGCCTGCGCACACATCGCGCATCCCCTCTGACGACACTCCGGCGGCATTTTTAAACTCAAGCGCACACAACGCGCGCACAAAGACTCCGGACACATTCTCCCCAGCTCCCGTAGCCGGTAAGAGACTACTACCCAGCAATGGGTTCATCCTTACACAGCCTTATTTGGGCACTTTGTACCAAAACTATATCGACACTTGGTGCTATGACGACAACATTGAAAAAGTTCACTGTTTGTAATGGCACTATGTAATATATGAATTTCACTTTTTGAACTGAATTACTGAAAAAAAATATATTTTATTGCAAAGCAATTGCATATGGCTGTCACATTTTATTTAAAGGGGTGTGCCCATTAAAGAAAATGTTCAAATTTCAATCCCCTAGTCATGTTTACACAATAAAGACAATTTTAAACCCCTTACTTTACAGTTTCAATGCTGTTTTAGCTCCTATCACTCAGTAATGGTCAGTGTAAAATACCAGAGTGTATAAGCAAACACATTATGATCCCTATAGTGCTGTGTGCTGACAATGTGGTTAGATTATTAGGGTACAGGTTTATATATCAATATTACATTAGTGCCATTACAAACAGTGAACTTTTCAATGTTTTTTGTTAAACGCGGTAAGGAATGGGCCCTTTCATGTTTCACTCCCCACCTCAAAATCTATAACTTTTTATTTTTACACGTAAAGAGCTGTGTGACGGCTTGTTTTCTGCGAACAAATGCATTCATGTGATGGTATTAAATATTCCATGCCATGTACTCGGAAGCGGGAAAAAAAAATTCCAAATGCGTTTAAAATGGTGAAATGAACGCATTTGCGCCATTTTTCTTGTGGGCTTGGATATTACGCCTTTCACTGAGCGCCAAAATGACATATTCTACTTTATTCTTTGGGTCGGTACGATTAAGGGATACCAAATTTGTATAGGTTTATAATTTTTCATACACAAAAATTAAAACCTCTGTCCAAAAATATTTTTTGATTTGCCAAATTCTGGCGCTAATAACTTTTTTATACTTTGGTGTATGGAGCTGTGGGTGGTGTCATTTTGCGAAATTTGATAATAGTTTTAATGATATCATTTTTTAGGACTGTACAACCTTTATCACTTTTATTAGATTTTTTATATTTTTCAAAATGGCCAAAAAGTGCCATTTTCGACTTTGGGGCGTTTCTGTTTTCCGTGACGGGTTACACCAGTGAAAAACTTTTATCATATTTGATAGATGGGGCATTTTCGACGCGCGATAACTAATGTGTTTATGATTTTTACTGTTTTATTTATATTATGTCAGTTTAGGGAAAGGGGGCGCGATTTGAAAATTTAGGGTTTTTTATTAAGTTTTTTTTTTTTAACTTTTTATTTTTCTTTTCCTATTTTCAGACTCCTAGGGTACTTATACCCTAGGTTTGGAAGCCTACAGTATGGCAGTATAGTAGGGATTTTCTCTCCTCTGTTACAAGTGCACACATTGAATAAAAGGGTTAAAGCGAAACAACCTCGGGTCTGTTAGACCGAGGCTGTCATGGCGAGGATCGCCGCTCGACACTACGGGGGCGCCATGCGCCCGCCATACTTTTGAAGC
This sequence comes from Engystomops pustulosus, assembly GCA_019512145.1. Lineage (NCBI taxonomy): Eukaryota > Metazoa > Chordata > Amphibia > Anura > Leptodactylidae > Engystomops > Engystomops pustulosus. The sequence continues at coordinate 57,227,389 of CM033649.1, forward strand.
TGTGGCAGCGATCGCTGTGATACCACCCTAAAACTTACCTGCGGTGATTTTATATAACTGATTTACCTCATCATTCAAAGTTAATTTTTTACAATGCCTAACGACGAGCATGAAAGTAGTAACATGATATGGAAAGTGTCAGCTGCTTGAAAACATACAAATAGTGGTTTATTCTAGGTTGTAGAACTACTTGGAAAGTAGCCTTAGCCCCTAGAGTTTACAAAAGTACTCCACACCCAAGTAGCCTCTGCAGGTAATAGCATATAAATAAAATAAGCTATTAAAACAGAGAACATTTTAGAAAATGGTAAAAGATACATAGGAATAAGGATATTTGGTGAATCTACCATCTGGATCTCTGTGTAGATTCTGAAGGTAGATTTCTTTTAAAGCCCAAACAAGCCTAGCTATTAGCGCTCAGCATCGATATATATAGGACACAGAGCTGAGCCAGTTCAGCTCAAAATCTGAGCGAATCGGCATTAGGATTACACAAGGTGCGCGCTGCTGTAGTGTAGCTAATTGTGACACCACCCCAGAGTAACACCCACAGTCAGAGGGGGCTCCGACTGCAAGTGTTAAACCCGTTTAAATTCCGCGGTCAGTGCGAACCACCGCATTTAAACCTGCCTTGGGGGGTCTTTCCTCCTGATGCCCCCCCCCCCGCGCGTTTTCGGGTTGCCGTCAGTGCTATGGAAGCCCGGGGTCCATCAGAACCCTAGAGCTGCCTGTAGGCACTGCCTGAAGAGACGTCTCTGAACAAGAATCAGATGATTGCTTGTTCATGTCCCATGGTGGAAATAGTAAAAAATTTTATTTTTTTATTGAATAACATTTTTTTAAAAGTACATAATCAATTAAAATGGCCATATGCCCCAATGGTTCGAACAGTGTTCACATTTTGAAAGTTAAATATGTGCTGCGGTCAGAATCAGTCTGACCTCCGTTGGTATGCCTCCTAAGTCGTGTAGCATGGAAGCAGCAGCAGCGGTTTGACACAAAGGGTCAATCATGCAACACAATCGCAGTGCGCACATTCTTAATACGGTGCAAGCCGTTTTTAGCCAGAAGAGAATGTGCACGGTCTGACAAAAGTGCACCGTGATACATAAGCTAAATTGTTTTAAAAACGCCGTATCTGTTATATGAACAACTCCCAGTTTTTGGTTAAACAGCAAAATAAGTTTACTAAAGTTAAACAAATGAATCTGGACAGGAAAAGTTTTGCATATAAATATTAATTCGACATTCAGGAGCTTCAAGTGGTTTATGGGTTCCGCACATAAGAATATAAAGTTCCTAGGGAACTAAGCCATTGATGCAAAGGTAGCGAATATTGTGATTGTCCTAAAGTATGCAAAAGTAGTATTGATATTTATTATCTGGTTTATTAATGTGCAAGGAACTGGATAGAAGTCATCTCCATCATACAGTAAATAAAAGGGTTAACTAACGTTCTTTGGGATTAAGTTAAACAAATTCATAATAAAAAAGTATTAGTAGCACAAGGAGGAAGAAGAAGAGCTGCTAAAGAGAAGATAATGGACAGATTTACATACTATAGAGAAAAATGTAGTCTTAAAAAGACTTTGAATTATTACTGTAGTGGTTGTGGTCAACAAACTGTAATAAATAAATGCTACACAAACAGATAAACTTCTGAATAATTATAAGCAAAGCATGCTAACCGGGAATTGTGAATTATTGGCTATGTTAAACTTCCATGGATCCCAAGAACAGGGTTCGTTTGTACCCCCGATGAAGAGAAAGCCAGTCGTGCATGCTGCTTATTCTAGGCAGTGTTAAAGGGTTTTCCCACAAGGCATTGATATGGGCTAACTTGCGATCAGGGGGGTTTAGTGCTGAGACACCCACTGATCGCAAGAACGAGGGTCTATTGACCCCTTTACCCTCCTCAGATTTAAGGGAGTCAGACGTCCGCGCATGACACGTTAGTGTTCCTTGTATCTATGGGTTGAGGAGTTGGAGAGTCGTCGCTCGGCTGATTCTGCATACTCCATAGAGATTACTGAGAGCCAGAACGTCTTGCGTGTCCCTTATGGCCAAGCAAGTTAGGCCCGATCCATTGTATATCGATGAATGGAGCAGTAGCGTGGTGTATGCCAACTGTCATGCTTCTTCATTGGGGTAACAACGGTTTGGGTTTCACCTGTTGTTATCATGCTCATGGTTGGCCCATCAGGGAGACCTCCGTCGATCAGCAAGTTAGCTTTCTATTCCACTTTAAGGGGTATTCCGGGAATATGAAAGTTGATAAACAAACCCATTAATTCTTAATAATAAATGATGTAACAAAATCATTACTGTCATTCAGTGTCACAAAAGTGGACCTTAATATTTAGATTGATTTGATTCACAACATTTTATGGACTCTCTAAAGTATGTTCACCAAGATGGCTTCCACTGGGAAACTACATAGTACGCTAATAGCTTTAGTTCTATAACTCCTACTCCCTCTAATTCTCTGCTCCGCAGTGATGACTATAACAGGTTTTCTTGCACTCTGGTTACATAGTAATGATGTGTACTGACGTCACCACAAACACTGGCCATATCGGATGCACTGCCCAAACCAACACAGCCTACCAAACATAGTGGTGGATCACATGACCTGGCCCAGGCCGGTGCAGGACATGGATCAGCGGCATCTTCTGTCCTGTGTAGCTCTGCCAGTTACGACCACGGAGGAGAATTAACAGACTATTTTAAAGGGCCATCGGCGCATTTTTTATTCTTCATTTAACAGGTGTTATGCACTTCATTTTTCTGCTATGGGTAGCAAATGTTAAATAACTTAATTATTAGAATGAGCAGCACTAAAATGACTCTGGCGTATGATCATTTTCGTCTAGGGTGCTCGTGGCGATAACAGACACCATTAAAGTACATGGGAGACCCGAGCATTTTTTTAGTAAAGATGAACATTAAAAGAACAGTGCCATAAAAAATACCCGATGTTTTTATTGATGTTTTTGCTGTAAAAACACATTGAAATAACACTTTTCACTTCCGGTGTTCGTGCGGTGCTCCCGCTAAGTTAGGAGATGTTCAGAACACTGGATGTGAAGAATAGTGTTCTTGCAATGGGTGCCGACACTGGATATGGTGCTGTATTCACCGTTTTTAAATGTTTTTATCATTCTATTCTTCACATTGCAGTGTACGCGTGTGTCTTCACCCGATAGTGTTCGGAGATAACGCCGCCACAGCTGCAAATTGAGAATGTGTATATTTCAATGTGTTATTGTCCAAGAAAAAACATCAGTACATCTGGGATAATTTTATTATGTAATAAAAATACTGTCTACTTATTAATCTCGACTGCTCGAGCCGCTCGGATTACTCGCTGACCAGTAACGAGCCGGTCCGAGCTTGCAATACTCGGACGAGTATACTTGCCTCATCTCTACTTTACATATTAGCTTATCATTTTAACGACCCATTTGTGCTATGATATTAGTGCCGTATCCCGGAATACCCCTTATTAGCGAGTAAGCTTTTAAGAATTAGTGATATATTACTGGTTAATAATATATAAATAGTCAAAGCCATTTATTACAGGCACATTGATATTATAGTAGATTAGGCCTGTACACACGTGTCCCTTCTATTAAATCTGTATGAAAACTCTTTGCATTAGAAATAATAAAACCATCATAATGCCCCTGAGGAAGGGAACAACAATGCCTAACTTGTGTGGTGGGTTCACCGAGCCCTTGTGGGTAACTAATCTCTATATGTTGATGTACACTACCGGACGCACTTTATTAGGTTACACATGCTAGTACTGGTTTGGACCCCTTTTGTCCTTCAGAACTGCCTCAATTTCGTTTGGCATAATTACAACAAGGTGCTGGGGAAGCATTCCTCAGAGATTGGTCCATATGACATGATGGCACACACAGTTGGACCGCAGATTTGTCGGCTGCACATCCATGCTGCGAATCTCCGTTCCACCACATCCACAAGATGGCTCTATTGGATTGTGAGATCTGAGGTGACTTGTGGAGGCCATTTTGGTACAGTGATCACTTTGGTCATGTCTCAAAAGAAACCAGTCAGTGATTCAGCTTTATGACACATGGTCGCATTATCCTGCCTAAAGTTCCATCAGAGATGTTGGGTACAGTGTGGTCATAAAGGATGGACATTGTTCAGCAACAATACTCAGGTAGGCTTGTTGGAGTTTGCAACGATGCTCATATGGTTGACCAAGGGGCCAAAGAGTGCCAGAAATATCCCCACACCATGAACACCACCACCCCAGCCTGAAAACCTTGATCAGGCAGGATGATCCATGGCTTTTCTGTTGTTGCGCCAAATTCTGACACCACATTGCCGAATTGTCGCCGCAGTAATCGGATCATCAGCAACAGGAACGTTTTTTCCAATATTCTACTGTTCCAATTTCGATGGATTCGTGCAAATTGTAGCCCAATTTCCTTGTTCTTAGCTGAAAGAGTGGCACCCGGTGTGGCTTCTGCGGGTTTAGCCCATCTGCCGTCAAAGTTCGACGTACTGTGACGTTCAGATGATGCTCATTCGCCTACTGGTTGTAACGGGTTATGTGCGTTTGAGTCACTGTGCCCTTCCTGACCCAGTCTCGAACCAGTATCTGCCCATTACTCCTCTGACCTCTGCACACAGGCATTTCTGCCCACAGAACTGCCGCTCACTACTGTAAACCAGTAGAGATTGTTGGTGCGTGAACAATCCCGTAGATCAGCGTTTCTGATACTCCGCAACCAGCCCGTTCTGGCACCAACACAGTGCCACGTTCAAATCCCAATCCCTTTCCTTCCCCAATTACGAGAGCTCGGTTCTTTGAAACTGAGGAGATTTCCTGCCATGTCGTTCATGCATGCATAGTGAGTTGCCGCATGGATTGGCGATAAAAGATTAAGGTCAACGAGCAGTGGACAGGTGTACTAATAAAGTGCACGGTGAGTGTCATCTGAGCACAATTTCAACATGCCATGGTGACCATAATGATTTTATGTCTGAAAGAGTAATGTTAACCCAATAGTTTATATATATAATTTTGCACTTGCGCTTTTTTTGGACAATATATTTCCTGGGTTACATCGGGGCTAGATGGCATATAGTCTATTTTGGCAGTACCATCAGATGGTTTTTTATATGTGAGGTTGAATTCAATGTGTGAGTAGGAATACTCTGAGTTTATTTTTGGTTTTTAATTAATATATAAAGCTGAGGATGAGTGTATGTGTGTGTGGTGGTTATGATATGCCGCTAAAGGAAATGCATTGACAATCATCTATATTTTGCGCAGCACTCTTCATTGACGCAACGGGAACATCATAAACAAGGTTTTAGCCACAAATTTTTTCCCAGCTTCTTTCAAAACAATTAAACCCCTTAGCGCTTCCTTGGCGGATATATCCGCCACTGGAGCAGCTGGACTTTATGCGGGCTCGCTCTGGATTGGACAGAACACCAGCAGGAAACATTGGGGGAATAATTGTTAACTAATAGCCGCTCCCAGTGTAACACCCGCAATCGGGGTGGTGCAACACGTTTAAATGTCACGATCAGCGCGACCGCGGAATCTAACATGCCTAGCGCGCGAGAGATCGACCCGACGCCGCACGCGCCGCCATCGGTGCGATAGTGTAGCTCCCGGCGGAGCCCGGCGCGCCACCCCCACTGGGCCTCGGTCCCTTCCGTCGGGGGCCGCCCGGGGTGACCTACCTGGGGAGAGAGCGGGGGGGCCTTGGCAAACATCCGTCACCCTCTCCCGACCCCCCTTGCCCTCCAGTGCGGGACCCTCATTCCTCCTCCCTTCTGCGGAGACTCTTAGCGACGGCCACCCACGCGGGGAGAGTTGCTTTTCCAGTTAGGTTGAACATCCTTATAAATCCCCCCCCTTTCCTTGTTTTATTTCCGATCGAGGATATGGAAGTTCCGGTTGTCCGAGTCTGGGACACCCAGCACTGGCCCTATCAGGCATTGCCAGTTAAGTGTTGGGCGTGACGTCATCTTACTGGACAGTGCCAGCCAATGCAAGTGCATAGGCTGACACTGAAATACCTGCAATAGCATGAGTAGTGCAGAGGATTATCTGAACGCAAGCATATCAGATGATCATGATAAATTCATTAGTGAACCGTACGATGAACCGCCTTAAAAAACAATGTTTGAAAAACCCCTACCAAAATTGCATTCAATATTACCAAAACTGAAAAAAAGGTGATCAAAAAAAATCATTATGGTACTCTAGCATTTGACGCTGGTGCCACAAAGTAGCAATATCTCAGCAAAAAAAATATAGCCATCAACCATGCTCCGTAGTCCAACAAAAAAAAGTAAGTAAATCTATGATTACTTGGAAGACGTCAATGCAAAAATGATAGATTTCCCCCACATTACGGGCGGGAGCGTGAAAAATGGGAGGATAACAGGGCCAGAAAAGAGTAGTCAAGGTCGGGGGGGGACGAACCCGAGAAGAGAGCAACCCGAGAGTGGAATAACATGGATATTACATTTTGGGGGATTTTTGTGTTAGGCTATAACGGTGGGATGAACATCGAAAAAAAAAAAAAAAAAGTCCAAAAATCCACGTAGAGAATTGATTGCTTCTTATACTCCCTGACCCTCAAAAACGAGTTCTAAATTTTCAACACTAGGGATACCAACCACCAAAAATGGCACACTGGAAAAAGCATCTCATCTTTCGCCCAATAAAAAAAAAATGCGATCACATGGCCCCTAATAACAAAAAAGCAAAAATTTTATAGCCTACAAAAGGGGACAGGCAAAACAAATCCTGGCACGCTGCAGGGCCTCCTTCCATTCTGCACCCGTTCCGTATGCCCCCATAAAACAGGAATGGCACCTGTTGGGTGTCTCTTGTACTCAGGAGAAATTGCAGAAACAAATTGTATGGTGGGTTTTCTCTTTGTATCTTTTGGAAATGTGCAAAATTTAAGGGACTCAAAGAACGTATAGTGGGAACCCAATTTGACCATTCTAATTTCACCTCCATTTTGATTCACTGTTATATGAAGATATCAAGGGGTTTATGGTTAATGATTTCCTAAAAGCATGTGTTTCGTGGGTGTATGATAGGTTGAGGGGTGGGCAGATTTTTAAAAAAGGTTGTTGTGTAATAGGATGGTTTTGATGGTAAATATGTAAAATTCTTCAAAACGTATTATCCCAAAAGTGTAAATCTCTGATAAGTACGGAAAATAGCTATTCGATTTGTAAGCCGAGTGGACATCACAAACTATAGTATACAGGCCATTCAGTAATGATGAAAAATGTAAGTAAACTTAGGGGAATGTTACTTCAGCCAACTTATTTAGGTGGTAAATCTATCTGCCTGAACATGTAATGATTCTATTTCAAAAAAGTCATAATTTTTTCTTTTTTTTTGGAAAATAAACGCAAAAAAAATTATCAGCCAACTTTACCACTAAAGAAGTCAAATGGGGGGAACCCCACTTATCAGGAATCGCCTTTATAACCATATAAGGCGACCAAAAAATGGGGCTGAGCCTTAAGCTGTAAAATAACTGGGTCCTTAAGGGGTTAACCTCCATATACAGTAGCCATTGTTTGCAGTTAGACACTGAGCCACGATTGGTTGCCGTTTTGACACAGGTCATTAATATAAGCTCTGAGCTTTACTTGGTTACTATGGCCAATGAGTACAAGACATTTATCAGAAATGCCTGAGGTAAAACTGTTCCAGTTGACCATGGAAACCAATCAGAGATCAGCTGTAATTTTATACACATACGGAGACAGTCTGAGAAACCTGGACTCAGAGAAAGAGAAGGTCAGAGACAGAAGCAGATACAGTCAGAGACACTCAGAAACAGAAACTGTCAGAGAGAGACCGTCTGAGTTGGAGACAAAGACCATCAGAGACAGAGATGGTCAGACAGTCGGAGACCGAGATTTCAACTCTCCATTACTAAATTGTACTTTTTAGTGTAGTATCTAATATCACATGTGGGATGAGCTGACAATTTCAGTGCTACCATTTTAGGGACTATATGATCTTTTGATCACTTTTTGCTAAAAATTTTATGCATTGTTAAATGGAGAAAAATGTACTATATTTTTTGGCCCCATAAGCTACTTGAACCCTTGTGGGTCTGATCTCTCATCCTACATACTGCATTACAACTGTATCGAAGTGTATGTTGATTTTACTACTACATCTGTCTGCTGAAGCTTTCTAAGAGACAAGCCTGGAAGTTAAATGCAAACCATCTAATGTAAATCTCTGGGTGTTCATTACCTACAATTCCTCAGTGACTAATCTCTGTAGATTCTGCTATTTTTGTTACTAGGCTGCACATGTTGTGCTGCTATGCAGTCTAATCCCCTGTTCACAATGTCCCTGAGTGTCTGACAGCTGGAAGAAATTAATCCCTGCAAGTGCCCTATATAGCAGTGGTGGCGAACCTATGGCAGTGGTGTACTGAAGATGTTGGTGGAACTCTGAGTCCTTTCTCTGGGCACCCGCGGCCATCACCCAGGACAACAGACGGACGTCAAAACAATCTAAGTGAGTGATGACGAAATTCGTTGACCCCAAGATTATGTGTGCAGAGGGACACTGGATAAGAAGCTGAATTAATGCACATTTTCCATTCACTACTGTTGATGGTGTCCCACAGCCCAGACCAACATGATCAAAAGGTGTTGAAAAAACAGGGAGCAAGTAAGTTACTGCTTTAATCTTTTGGTGGCATCCTCGCAATAAATAAGGGAGGGTTTGTTTGGGTTGCAGCTTGGGCACTAAGCCTCTAAAGGTCGCCATCCTTGCTATATAGTGTTCTCTCTTGACCAGGACACGAGATGAGGCCCTGACACCACTCCATTCACTTTACCATACTACAACAGACCAGCTATGTCCGCATATAATCGTAGTTTCCATGCCACATTCAGTTGACACCATTCAATTTGGAGTATTACCGCTGCTGTTAATCCTACCATAGAGTTGATTATTATCTTAAGGCTGGAGATAGTTTAGTTATGGGTACATGCTCCCTGTTTTCCTGGGGTTTGTACTCTAGGTTGAGTGTAAATTATTTGAGATGCGTTTTGCTGTGTGTATAAATATAGCATTGCGAACGTTTTTGGTTGGGTCTCCATTTTTACATGATTGCTACAACCAACAATATTTGTAGTCTACTTCGGCTTATTCTTTCATTGGTCCAACCTTGATAATTTTCATATCCACTTAGGTATTCCCGTGACCAATAAAGTTTGAAAAGCAAAAAAGTTTCAGCATTACCACGAACTCAAGCAAGATGAAAATGATGGAATTATGAAGCAAGAGTTTCAGAAGGTAAATGTTGTCTTTCCAATACTTGCACAGGGAGTGAACCTAGCCGTTACTAGGACTGTTCGTTCTCCATGTTACTATACCATATTTCACTTTTTGAACTGAATTACTGAAAAAATATATATTTTATTGCAAAGCAGTTGCATATGGCTGTCACATTTTATTTAAAGGGGTGTGCCCATTAAAGAAAATGTTCAAATTTCAATCCCCTAGTCATGTTTACACAATAAAAATAATTTTAAACCCCTTTCTTTACAGTTTCAATGCTGTTTTAGCTCCTATCACTCAGTAATGGTCAGTGTAAAATACCAGAGTGTATAAGCAAACACATTATGATCCCTATAGTGCTGTGTGCTGACAATGTGGTTAGATTATTAGGGTACAGGTTTATATACACTTTCATTTAGCTTCTGAACATTCACTAGTATCTGACACATAGAGAGATGAGGGTAATAGTGGAAACAAGAAGCGCTTATAGGGTAGTATTGTTGGATTGTGGATATTTGGTATGGTAGAGTAGTTTGCTCACCTGGTCGAGTTGTGCTCAACAAGGCACAACTCCAGTGTTAGTATGCAATGTCAAAGGTCTGTGGCAGCCGGTGCTTCAATGTGATCTCCAAACACAGGGGACTAAGCTGGTTGGAGTCTAGGAGTCGAGTCAAAGGTGGGGTGGAAGCGGTAGGCGCTCAACAAGACTGGATATGGGTATTCTCCAAAAGGATTTATTTAAGATAAAGGGAATAGGTCACAGATCATCACAACGTGTTTCGGGGAACACAGGTCCCCTTTTTCAAGTGAACAACTTCTGTAAAATTGGTAAGGAATAAAAGACAAGTGTACATAAAAAGGGGGGGGGGAGATGGAGTATAAAATGGTACAATACATGATGCAATAGATAATGATACAATACAAAAAGCAATAAATGAATAGATAAATAAATAAATAGATGAAACAAATAAATAAATAGAATCGATTCCGAAACAATTCAAGAATGGCCTATTGGTGATAGGATGGGTTTGGTTGTAGACCTATTTGGTCTATATACAAATGTGGGATCAATTTCCAAGCACATATAAATAATTCATATAAGATACCACTGAATTAGATTTGGATATTCCACTAACTCCAAACTCAGCTCCCTATATCCCCCTGCCGGAAACCCTAACCCCGAAGAACCCTCTTGGGAAAAGTCCACCGAGATCAAATACTATTCACCATTTTTTTTCACCAGGGCTCCATGAAAAGCCAAAAAAGAAAAAATGTAGAAGAGGATGCAGAGGAGGTAAATCCAAACCCAAATACCATTCTGCTAGAACCACAAGTCACCATACAGAAAACCAAAAAGAACAAGAAACTAAAGTAAAGATATTCAATCTATCAACTTACAGCCTAAACTCAAACGAAATTTCCCTCCTCACTAAAGGTTTATCATTCTGTCCAACTACAAAATTTAGCGAATTTGATCTTTTCAACAATCTTCACTCCTATATCAGGAAACTCACCCTTACCCGCCATTTCAACATTGAAGCAAACAAAGCATCTAAAGTAGAACCATCCTCACAGGAAGACTCTACCAAATCCGCTACAATACCCTCGACTGACGTTCCTATGATTCAAACAGGCCTCAAACCAAAATGAAAATTTTATCCCACATACCATAGAGGTACATTGAGACTTTCCTTTCTATGGTAGAAAATGAGTTTAGAAATATCAACAATAACAATAACAAAAACTAAAAAATGAGCCATAACTTGAAACCCTCAGAGAGATCAGCCCTCAAAAATCTCACCAACAACTTTGATTTAGTCATCCGCAATGCGGATAAGGGCGGTGGTATCGTTATACAAAATAAAGAAGCCTATCTATCTGAAGCTTCCAGAATCCTCTCAGACACGGAATATTACGAAGTACTATCATGTAACCTAATCAATACATATGCCATAGAAATGAAAGCCCTGTTAGATAAAGCCCTAACACTGGGCATCATCACCAAGAAAGAAAGAGCTTATATATGGATAGAAGCCCCAGTCACGCCAACATTCTATCACCTCCCAAAGGTGCATAAAGATGTTACCAATCCACCCGGTAGACCAATAATCTCTGGAATCTCGTCCCTGACCTGCAATTTATCTCACTACGTAGACACTCTGCTTCAAAAACATGTCATCAAACTCAGATCCTATCTCCGTGAACTCTGCTTCAAAAACATGTCATCAAACTCAGATCCTATCTCCGTGACACCATTAGTGTCTTATTAACACTTCAAGAAGTTAAATGGGAACCCTCATTTATGTGGCTATCACTCGATGTAGCCGCACTATACTCCAATATTCCCCACCAAAAAGGCATAGAAGCAGTCAAATATTACCTTTACAATGACCCCACCATGCCTGAGATACAAAGCGACTTCATCCTTGAAGCTATCCATTATATACTTACCCACAATTACTTTATGTTCCAAAATACCACCTATAGACAAGTTAAAGGAACGGCTATGGGGACACGTTTTGCCCCCAGCTTCGCCAATCTGTACATGGGGAGGTTTGAGGAAGAATACATTTATAACAACAAGTTATGGGAACATAACATCGTCTTATACAAGAGGTATATAGACGACCTTCTACTAATCTGGAAAGGCTCCCCAACCTCCATTGAACAGTTCATCAAGTATCTCAATAACAACAATTGCGGCCTATCTTTCACGGCCAATTTCTCTCCAGTAGAATTAGAGTTCCTGGATCTTTATCTCTCCTCAGAGAACAACCAAATTTCCACTAGCACATTTTTCAAACCAGTAGATACAAACAGCTATTTGGACTACAAAAGTTCACACCACAACAATTTGAAATCAAATATCCCATTTAGCCAATTCAGGAGGATTTGCAGAAACTGCACAGATACAAATATGTATAAACTACAAAGCCAACTCCGAAAAAAGAGATTTAAAGAGAAAAACTTCCCTCAACCTTTGGTCGAAGCAGCCTTTGACAGAGCCCTTTCCCTCACTCAAGCAGAGTGGACTCCACAACTACAACTAATATCCCAGCCTTCATCACAAACTATAATATGAACCATCATACCCTTACCAATATTCTCAAAAAATATTGGCCTATTCTCCTTAATGACCCCTTTTTGAAAAAAGATCTATCAAGACAACCGAAAATCATATATAGAAGATCCCAAACACTGAAGGGCATACTAGCCCTGACTAAGTTACGGATTAAAAAGGAAAGAGCCAGACAACTAAGCCTTCTTCCACACACGATAGGCAGTTACAAATGCAGTCGTGCAAATTGTAAATGCTGCCTCAATATCCAACATAGGAAAAAAACCTTCACCAGCAACCAGACTGGGGAGATATTTAAGATCCAACAATTCATTAACTGCGCCTCCACCTTCGTAATTTATCTTTTAGAATGTGCTTGCGGACTACAATATGTTGGCGCAGAAACTGCACAGATACAAATATGTATAAACTACAAAGCCAACTCCTAAAAAAGAGATTTAAAGAGAAAAACTTCCCTCAACCTTTGGTCGAAGCAGCCTTTGACAGAGCCCTTTCCCTCACTCAAGCAGAGTGTCTCAAACCGTCCACTAAAACAAAAAAGGACTCCACAACTACAACTAATATCCCAGCCTTCATCACAAACTACAATATGAACCATCATACCCTCACCAATATTTTCAAAAAATATTGGCCTCTTCTCCTTAATGACCCCTTTTTGAAAAAAGATCTATCAAGACAACCGAAAATCATATATAGAAGATCCCAAACACTGAAGGGCTTACTAGCCCCGACCAAGTTACGGATTAAAAAGGAAAGAGCCAGACAGCTAAGCCTTCTTCCACACACGATAGGCAGTTACAAATGCGGTGGCGCAAATTGTAAATGCTGTCTCAATATCCAACATAGGAAAAAAACCTTCACCAGCAACCAGACTGGGGAGATATTTAAGATCCAACAATTCATTAACTGCGCCTCCACCTTTGTAATTTACCTTTTAGAATGTGCTTGCAGGCTACAATATGTTGGCCGAACCTGTCAGAGTTTAAATATAAGAATGAACGGACACAGAAGTAAAGTAACAAACGGATACACAAAACATAGTGGGGCAGATTTACTTACCCGGTCCGTTCGCGATCCAGCGGCGCGTTCTCTGCGCTGGATTCGGGTCCGGCCGGGATTCATCAAAGCAGTTCCTCCGCCGTCCACCAGGTGGCGCTGCTGCGCTGAAGTCCGCTGGAATGCCTCGAAATACACCGGCCTATCCAGGATGAAGGTGAGTGAAATTTTCGCGACACAATTTTTTTTTAAAATGCGGCGGTTTTTCCGAATACGTTGGGTTTTCGTTCGGCCACGCCCCCCGATTTCCGTCGCATGCATACCGGCGCCGATGCGCCAAATTCTGATCGCGTGCGCCAAAAACCGGGGGCAATTCAGGTACAATCGGCGCAAATCGGAAAGATTCGGGTAACACGTTGGGAAAACGCGAATCGGGCCCTTAGTAAATGACCCCCAGTGTCTCCAGACATGCTCTAGCGTGCCACAATAAAGACTTTGCCATTTTCTCCTTTTTTACCTATTGAAAGAATCGCAGAAACACAACATGACCGCTTTCAACGGCTAAGAAAAAGAGAAATGTTTTGGATCTTCAAATTAAACAGTCTGCACCCAGCAGGCTTGAATGAAATGTTTGAAGACAATTTTTAAAATTAAAACTTTTGTCACATACCTATTGACAAGAATTCAGGGCAGAAAACACAAAACATGGACCGTTTCAACGGCGGGAAGAGAAAAGGAGAATGAAAAGAGAATTTGGATTTTCAAATAAACAGTCGGCACCCAGGCAGGCGGAATGAAATGTTGAAGGGACACTGGGGGGAGAAAAAATTTGGTGAAATGGGGAAGTAATCCCTCCAGGAACCCCCGCCCCCGACCCCCCCCCCCCCCCGATAGATAATTCGTATGGATTTCCAATTTCTACATTTTCCACATTTCCACTCCACCAAATTCTGACATAAAATAGTACTACCTTCAAGTTCCAAACCACATTCTCATACATAGTCCCATCCCAGCTAGCGATCATCCACACATGACATATTATATATATATATATATATATAAGATATATATATATATATATATTATATACATCTTCACAAGTCTCATTAAATGAGACATCACCCACCAGATTCTCGCTCCCCGTCGATTTACCTCACCTAGGCAACGATCCTACTCGCCCACATGACTTCAGGTTCTTCCCGTGACGTCACCCGCTCCTGTCACCCAGCGCGCATGCGCACACCTCGCGCATCCCCGTCCAACTGACACTCCGGCGGGCATTTAAACTCAAGCGCCACAACGCGCGCACAAGACTCCGGACACATTCTCCCCCAGCTCCCGGAGACTGGTAAGAGACTACTACCCAGCAATGGGTTTCATCCTTACACAGCTTATTTGGGCACTTTGTACCAACTATATCGACACTTGGTCTATGTGCCCATCAAATTACCCTCATGAATTACCTAAGTATTTACACCTATGGATCTATATCCACATTTATTTATAAATTTTAATTATATACAACCATCTAACCATGACTATTCTTATGTAATCTTTCATTTTTATATGTTTATCCTATGCACTGGTATATTCTATGTAGCCGTGTCTAATCTTATGTAAACTTATGTAATCTTTCATTTCTATATGTTTCTATAAAATATATATATATATATATATAATATATTATATATAATACCCTTTATATGGCTTATATGAATTATTTTATGTGCTTGGGAAATGATCCACATTGTATATAGACCCAATAGGTCTACAACCAACCCATCCTATCACCAATAGGCCATTCTGAATTGTTTCGGAACGATTCTATTATTTTTATTTTCATCTATATTTATTTATCTATCATTTATTGCTTTTTGTATTGTATATTATCTATTGCATCATGTATTGGTACCATTTTATTCTCCATCTCCCCCCCTTTTTATGTACACTTCTTTTAATCCTACCATTTACAGAAGTTGTTCACTTGAAAAGGGGACCTGTGTTCCCAAAACGCGTTGTGATGAGCTGTGACCTATTCCCTATCTTAAATAAATCCTTTTGGAGAATACCCATATCCAGTCTTGTTGTGCGCCTACCGCTTCCACCCCACCTTTGACTCGACATAGAGAGATGAGACAGATCAGAGATGCATATTACACATGGCATTCTCAGCTCGGATATCACAATATAATTAAAAATTGTACATTCGCGTTGCCTCCCTTTCCCTCTCTTGGATAAAGACTGTATCCGTTTGTAGCTTGTCTCTCCTCACACTGCTGTTTTCTGGCCGGTAGTCTGTTTGAGCTTGTCTAGCAATGCAACGGGTGGAGCTGGAGGCAGAGAAGAGCTCAATGCAGATTCAGATTGGAGAACAAAATGTCCTGCCCAACCCTAGACTTCTGATTTACAGTCGGAACCAGGGGCAACCGAAATTGTGTACACCAGGACTGACAGAGACAAGTTGGAATTATATCTATGAAATGCTGGATTTTTTTTTAAGAACAGTGAATTAGTGTTATAACAGTGTTATTTTGTTATCCTCAGTATATTTTAGAATATTGTCTTTGTGGGAATACCCATTTAAGCATTCTATACTGCAGCTCTTTTGTGTTTGGCTTTTTGCTCCCCGCCTTCCAAAAGCTATATTTTTAAATTTTTTTAATTAAAGAAAAACCTGTCAGCAGAAATTGACCAAATAAACCACTACCATTACCTTCTAGATCATACTTTTTTAATGGCCCAGCATGGTGACATCATCCACTAAATCTGCAATGAAGTGAGAAGCAAATTGGTTTTATAAAGTAATAAGATCAGCAAGCTGCACACTGAAGTAGAGCTTTTCTCATCACAGAATACATCTTTTGCTGTAATTAATGACCGTGCCAGAGCTGACATTCTGAGGTGGGGAGAGCTAAATTTCGGAGATAAACTCTCTGCCCTGCGACTTTAAACATCTAATTTACAGCTCACCTCAAATTTGATTTTCTGGATGAGGCCATTATGCTGGACCAAAAGAGAATCAACATCTAGAAGGGGTTAATCTTCTTCACAACATACTGCTAGTGGTTTATTAGGTCAATTTCTGCTGACAGGCTCCCTTTAAATATGGTGAATACTGCCATGGCAGTTGCTGTGGAAGTTGAGCTGTGATTGGTTGCTGTTCTGCCACTGGTGATTAATATGAGCTCTAAGCTTTGATTGGTTACTATAGGCAGTGAGTAGAAAACAACTTGTGTGAGGTAAGATGGAAAGGGATACAGAGATAGGGGGATATTTATCAGAAATGTCTGAGGTAAAACTCTTTCAGTTGACCATGGAAACCAATCAGAGATCAGCTGTAATTTTATAAACAGCTGTGCAAAAATTAAACTTGAGCTCTGATTGGCTGCCATGGGTAACTAGAGCAGTTCTGCTCTCAGATACTTCTGATAAATCTCCCCCTAGACAAAATGACATTCGGAGGCGGTCACTGGGACGAGAGGGTCGGAGGCGGTCACTGGGACGAGAGGGTCGGAGGCGGTCACTGTGACGAGAGGGTCGGAGGCGCTCACTGGGACGAGAGGGTCGGAGGCGGTCATATAAAGTATTTTTGTTATCCCATTCTATTTTGTTATAGCTAAGAACAGTTATGTACAATCCTGGGCAATGCCGGGAGCTACAGCTAGTAGAAATTAAAGCTCCTTGCATCATATTTTTGTATGATTCAAGGACTCCAGTCCTGTGCAATGTGTTAAGTCAGTGTGATCAGCCCAACATATGAGGTACATACATTTGTGTACAGCCGGCCTTGGACATGAGGACAGTAACAAGAATTGGCCGTGTTATTTTTGTCTCCTCATTAACACAAGCCATCTTCATAAGGATTTTCATTTGTATGATGAAGAACTTTACATCCATTGTTTTCTTCACCTAGGTTTTTTTTCCATTTTCATTATTTTGCTTTGATTATTTCCATTACTTACTTTTGTGTATAAAAAGTATTATCTTATAGTGATGTTCCAGGAAGTCACTAGGATTTTATACTTAAATCACCATAGTCTAATTTTAAATATTTTTATGTAGTAATTTATAATTTTTAAACACATGAAATGATGCATTCAATCTGACATTTAGGACTAAAACAGATGACCAAGATCAGTTTGTTAATTATGGACCATGAATTACCCTATTTCACGGACCAACCACAGGGATGGGGTTCCTTGCAACAGATATCACTATGATGCATGGAATCACGTTTCCCTGCACTGTGGTCTGTCCGTGACCAACCATGGTCACCTGAAAGGACCAACCATGGTCACCTGAAAGGACCAACCATGGTCACCTGAAAGGCCCTTGGAGTCTAAAATGGAGAAGCACAACTCTGTATGAAAGCAATGTGGACTCTAAATCCATTGTATTGCATTCAATACACAGTGGGAAATTTTGTAAGAAAAGTAGAATGAAAATATTTTAAAATATAGTCAGATCTATAATTCAAGGAATAAAAAAGCTTCTGTTCAGACAGACAAGTATGTTATAGTGAAACAAAAATGTATGTTATAGTAAAACAAAAAACACACACACACACACACACACCATTAGTAACAACAACATTACCTTTACGACTGAGGAAATCATTGTTATAAATTAAACCTATTTTTCTGGCTAATTTCACATATTGGGGCAGATTTGTCAAAAAGTGTTTAAAGTAAGACTGCGCACAATTACACTGGTTCGTTTTTGACTGTAAAGTATGAAAGTGTCTGATGCTAGAAGATAAATCTAGCATAATATAAGAGTGTAAAGTTGTCCTTTGCCACTCCTATTAGTTGTCTTACTTTATGCCACAAGCATATGATCCTTTTGTAAAGCCATGCCCTTTTTATGCGATCACGCCTTTTATCGCACTAGTTTTAAAACTGTCCTAACAAATGTGGCTCAAGGCATTCAAGACGGTTTTTGACACAAATTACAGAATTTTGCTGTAAACAAATTGATAAATCTGTCCCACTGTGTTACAGGTACTTTTCATAGAAAAAATTAATTCTGGACTGTTGAGGATCTATATTGGTATCTATCATTTTAATGGCAAGGCTACTATTCTTACCGTCAATTTTGACAAAGGCATTTCTCATAAAATGACAAGAGCTTGTACATGTGAGATCAGCATGTGTCATTCAATCTTAAGCTGAGTTTCCTAACTACTAACTGTAAATTGCATTTAAGGACAATTGCGTATGGACATGAAGGAATAAAAAAAAACACAACTTATGTTCATATATAAAAAAAACTTTATTCAGCCTAATAGACAAATTAAATGGCATAACTATAAGTTTACCAAATATGTATCAAAATAATATTCCAATTCTAAAATCCTAAAAAGTGCACACAATACAGATAAATAATGTATATAATTGGTCAGTTAATTAGTAAATCTTTAAACCACAATTTGTTAGTAAAAGTGCCACAATTTCCTTCAATGCAAAACATTAGTGCATAAAAAAACACCTCATACAAATTAGAAAACATGCTTGTGAGGAAAATTCAAGCACCCTCTCTCCGCACCTCCTTGTTTGTTCTCTGACTGCAGTGTGACTAGTTGTTCCATTGTCCTCATTAGAGCGTCTTCCAGTTGACCCCTCAGTGCCTGTGCTGCTGCTAGTTCACTGTGAAGTGTTGAACTGGAACACAATAATTCAATAGTTCAAAATCACTGTTGAATGTATCAATACACAAAATAGAATTATGATTCATTTAACTAAAAAATATGAAAGAGTAGGATACCCAACTAAGAATTTGAGAAAATCGGAACAATTTATGTGATGAACTGTTTTAATACTTTGTTTTTTATTAAGGTGTTAAAGGAAACCTACCACTACGAATCTACCTATTAAGGTAGAGCCGGTGGTAGGTGCATCTAACGAATGCACCTACCATCTAATCTTTAATAAGGGTAATATGCAAATTTTCTAAAAGGTCTACCGGGGCATAGAGTAGCCGGAGCTGAGACTACGCAGCGCGGCTACTCCACGCCCCCGTAGCCTCTTTGATCCTCCTACCCAGACACTTGTCCGTGAAGCTGGAGTTCTGCGGATGCGCAGTAGCTCAGACTTTGGAGCCGAGATTGTGCAGCCGCTGGCCAGTGTTCTGCGCATGAGCAGAAGTCCGGCTTCACGGGCGAGTGTGCACAGCTCCTTGTAGCTGCATGTTGAAGATGCATGTAGGAGGATCAAAGAGGCTACTGGGGCATGGAGTAACCACGCGGCGTAGCCTCAGCTATGGCTACTCCATGCCCCAGTAGCCTCTTTAGAAAATTAGCATATTTCTGATTAAAGATTAAAAAAGATAAAGGGGATTAAAGGATTAACCCTATCCTTACATTCGTTTCATGCACCTACCACCGGATCTACCTTAATGGGTAGATCAGTAGTGGTAGGTTTCCTTTAATTATCTGTATAAATTATGCAATAATTCATGGCATGTTACAGTAATAGTGTAGCATTCTGTCTCGACACAAACTTAATTCCTAATAGTTTGACTATATGAAAAGATAATTTTCATATTAAATATCATGAAATGTATCCTATCATATAAGCTAGTATTTCCATTACCTGTCAGCCTCTGTATGTGATTGTACTAAACAACTATAGAGCTGCTTTTCAGCTTGCAATGCCTCATTGAGTCTGCTTTTATTTGCAGCAAGTTCTTCAAGTAAGTTAAATATCTACAAAAGAACAGAAAAAAATTGTTAATCTGTATTTACATACACTAAATATACTAAGCCAATAGCACACAATTTTGGATACTTGATTTTGATAATGGCTCTCTGAATGTATTTGTTACAAGAACTTTGGACAGGATGTATAGCGAACTTGAGTGAATTGTGAGTTCTATTGATTTGAGCTGTAGTTATGTTCTGAAAGTATAAAATATCCCTGCACATATGGAAAAATAACATTCAAGTGGCATTCAAATAACATTCAAAAATAACATTCAATAACATTATCTGCTGGATAATTCTCTTTACACTACTGTGCAAATGTTTTTATTTGTATCATAAATAAAATATGACCTTTTATTCATTGACTATTTTTTAGCGAAGGCTTAATTTTTTTTCAGGTTGGGTTCTATATGGACAACACAAGGGTAAATGATAACTGTAGGGTTGGCAATGCATGTCGTATATTTCACCAAAAAATAAATACTATTATGACATCTAAGCCTACCCAGGCTTCAAGCCATCTTCTGTCCATTACGTTTTTGTGCTTAGGTTACATTCTGTCCTCACTAGTCTGAACACTGCTTTATTCACTGCTGTCTAAATTGAACTCCACCACACCAGTCTATCTCCTGTTGACTTTGCTCTGGGTTGCTAACTATTTGGTTTATGGTACCCAGCAACTACTGGTCAAACTCTATCACACAGATATATAATAAACTTTTACAAAAGTAAAATGTGTACTTTACTCAAATTTATAAAAAATGTAGTTAAATAATATGTTTCACAGTAAGTGCAAAGGAATTTATGACAGCCACAATCAGTAAAACACTATTATAGGGAACCTTTCACCACATTTTTCACAAATACAGTTAGTGGCAGGTTACTATAAAGTAGTAAATCCTTCTTTTAGCTTAAAATTGTTTTCCCTCACATACCCCAAAAATTGGAGTTATAAACTTGCCTGGTATCTAGGGATCTATACAGTGAGTCAGGGAGTGTGGCCTAATGTCATGTGACCAGGGTGACATTATCACAGGTGCTTTAGCCTCTTAATATTAGCAAACTGTACCCCATGCACATATCTGACCACATAAAAGTCAATGCATGCCTGCATGGACTTCTACTCCTCTCCATGCAGGCCGCTGTGATTTTGTGTGATATGATATGCTGTTATTTCATGAGATGTATGCTTGGTGTACAGTTTGGTAGTGTTAGGACCTGCAATGATGTCACCCTGGCCACATGACATTACTGCTGCATGAAGAGAAAGCATGGGGAGGAGCTGCTGGATTTAGCCTGCGGAGGCCACGCCCACCTCAACTCGCAACAGACATCCTTGGATACCAGGTAAAATTGAACATAGTTGAATATATGGGAATCTGAGGGGAACAATTTTTAGCCTGCCACTAGCTGTAGTTGTGAAAAATGTGGTGACAGATTCCCTTTAAATGCATGTTAGTTTTCAATACATAGCAAAAATATATCAATCAATATAACAATCTGTTTAGCACTGGGGAATATGATTGTGCTATAAAAATAAAGATTGACTATTAGAAGTATATTTTTCACAATGCAGTCACAAAGTACAACCCTCATTAAAAGTCAATGGGGATGCAAAGTATTAAAATGAGGACCACTTTAATCCTATAGCCCAGCAAATTAAAGGAAACCATGTATACATAAGGTACACAACCAAGGGGCACTGTATGTAACAGACTTGAGGTTTACCATTTCACCTTGACCTAAGCATTATGCTGCCTTATGATAACTCTATAGAAAACTGATGAGATTGTAGAGCGGAAAAGTGCATGATATATAAAACTGCATGATATATTCCCTATAAGAATTAGTCATAATTAGTCACCTGTATCAGGATTTTGGTTGCATACTTTAAGCAGTCACATAGGGAAATAGTTGTGAAGCTGATAGACAAACTCAGAGCACTCGCAGAGCTGCAAACCTGGATTTAAAGTTCACTTTTCACAGTCCTACTGTTACTTAATATACAAACAAATGTATGGTTCTACAGATCTCTAAAGTCTATACTGCACTGTCTGTAGTTTATTATGGTCAAACCTAAGCACCACATTTTTTACATTGTGTTAGGAAGGAGCGTTGGGAAAAATTATCTAATATACTTTATTGATAAACTATGTTTGCAAACTCTCCTCTTAGCTTTTATCTCTCTATTGACAAGGATGTCTAGTATTCACACCTGTAAAGTTGATATCTATAGAGACACTATCAGGCTGGAATATGTTACAGTTACAGTGGTTACTAAGGGGACACTTTACAGTCTGTTTTTTTACAAACTAAGGCTACATTCCCACACATGTATGGGGGACATATATATGGCCGACGTATGTACAGCCGATATACGTCCCCCTATAAACTTCCATGGGCTCACGGCCCTGTACGGAAGCGGTACGGTGCAGCACCGTACCGCTCCGTAGGACATGTCCAATCTTTTCCCGTGATACAGCGCCGTGTGCTGTATCTTCCTATGGAGAGGGGCGGGGGTGAGCAGCGCTTATCCCCTGCTCCTCCCCGCAGCGCCGATGTATGCCCGCCGTACTACGGTACGGAGGGCATACATTGGGTGAATGTAGCCTTAGGCTACATGCACACGGCAGCGCGCGGGGAGAGGAGGAGGGGGTGAGCCCCTCTCCATAGGAATATATGGGCCACGGCGCTGTAATACGGCAAAAGATAGGACGGAGCGGTGTGGTGCCGTACGATGCAGTCAGCCCACAGAAGTGTATGGGGGACGTATATCGGCCGTATATACGTCCCCCATACATGTGTGTGAATGCAGCCTAAAATAAATACAGTAGAAAATACTTGTAATGCCCCCTGTGACACAGTAATTCAAATGAATAAAATATGGAATTGTATAAAACATTCATATAAGTCAATTTCATAAATACCTTCTGTGTATGTCTTAAATGACCCCGGCTGGCCAGATTCAATGAAGCTATATTTTCCTTCAAGGTGAAAATCTGCTGGGTTAAAAGTTCCACAGTTGGTATGTCTTCTGGATCAACCAACTTAACTTGCAAATCCTGGTTTGAAAAAAAACCCAAAAAACTATTAAATCAATATAATGGTTTTTATATTTTTTTTTTTTTTTTTTTAGAAATTTTGTCTCATTTCCTTTCTGCTTTACCTGAATTTTGAGTCTTCTCAACACTATTTATAAAAGCAATGTTGCTTCAACTTCAACTATTAAAGTGTTACAATAACATGCTTTAGGGGAACCTGTGACCACATTTTCACATGTACAGGCAGTCCCTGGGTTATGTACAAGATAGGGTCTGTAGGTTTTGTGATTAAGTTGAATTTGTATGTAAGTCGGAACTGTATATTTTATAATTGTAGTCACAGCCAGAATTTTTTTGGTCTCTGTGACAATTGGATTTTAAAAATGTTGGATTGTCATAAGAACCGGGATTAACAATAAAGCTTCTTTACAGACACCTGTGATAACTGTTATAGCTGATTATTGTAGCCTAGGGCTAAAGTACAGTAAATTACTAATATCCAGTGGTCCGTTTGTAACTAGGAGTTGTCTTTAAGTCGGGTGTTCTTAAGTAGGGGACCGCCTGTACAGCCAGTGACCGGTTCCTATAGAGCCCTATTAGCTAACTGACTAATTAGCTAACCCTTCTTTTAGCTAAAAATTGTTTACCTAACATCCACATAAAACACCTTTTATCTGGGATCAGAGTGGGTGTGTCCTGCTCATTCGGCCACTCCCATCTAATCTTTCCCATGCCTTATGCCTTCTTACTGGTCACAGTTCATGTCATGTGACCAGAGTGACATCATATCAGGTCCTTTAGCTTCTTAACAATAGCAAACTGTATCCCATGAATGTATCTGACCACATGAAGTCACAGCAGCCTCAATGGACCTCTACTCCTTTCTATCCTTCATGAAGGCTGCTGTAATTTCATGTAATCACATACTTAGTGTACAGTTTGCTATTGTTAGAAGGCTAAAGGGCCTGCGATGATGTCACTCTGGTCACATGTCATGAATGTGACACAAGGCAACGTGTAAAAAAAATTGACACAATATTTCCCATCTGTACATAGAGCTTTATATGTCTGTAGTTGAATATTAGCAGACAGTCCCTAAGTACAAGGAGGCAGGGTAGTGATTTGAAGAGACACAGAGCTGTCAGTCAGAATAAAGGACCATGGTTTACTATGGTCCAGCCTGAGAGAGAGAAGAGTCACAAACACCAGACATAAGTGAGGAAAGCTAATTTGCATATCAGAAAAATGTCTGTAATTAAGGTACAATGCCTAAATGGCAGCTAATTTTAGGTGATATAGGGAGGACTTGTAACCCTTTGTCAGCATTTATTGTTAGTCAGGGTGACTAACCAAGTTATTAATCTTTGAATTTGGTGTGCAAGAATTAGTTTACATAATGCAGGTAAGGTTATGTAGTCACCTTGAAAGACTGTTATAATTTATTATAAAAATAATAAATTAAAAAATAAGTCACAGTAAGGTCATTTACATAAAATCGCAAAATATAATCTTCCCCCTCTTTCTATTCAACAAATAAAAACAAACACTATTTGTAGAGTCATATAAGATCATTACCAAATTATCAAAATGGCACAATCCACCTATCTCTATCATGCATGTCTAAATATTAAATTTACATTTTTTTTTTCAATTTTCCCATAAATCTTAAATAATTTGTATCTCTTTTTTTTTCCCCCTATACTTTTGTTTCTCTAATTCATTCTACCGCTCTACTACCAGCATGTAAGAAATTATGGTAACTAAATACCTTGAGTTAAATGGCTGCCCGTGAGCCCTCTTTACACACCATTCATAGCTCGTTGATGGCGATGTCCGTCAGTGAGCGTGAAGGGGTTAATGGTGCTTTATAAATAAATGATAATAATATGATCATAAACTCCTGACTATGGTCGGGCAAATTCCTCTCATATGAAACGATTTT
This sequence comes from Engystomops pustulosus, assembly GCA_019512145.1. Taxonomy (NCBI): domain Eukaryota; kingdom Metazoa; phylum Chordata; class Amphibia; order Anura; family Leptodactylidae; genus Engystomops; species Engystomops pustulosus. Next base: position 57,252,481 of record CM033649.1, read on the forward strand.
ATTGTACTGCAGGGGGAGAGGCAGGAGACAGACAGCACTACAGATAGAGGCACTTCCTGTCCCGCAGCAGTATGTACAGGAGACAGCAGAAGCTCTACAAACAAGAAAAGCTCTTGATCCTAAGGGGAAGGGAGTGACATAGAAGTGCTGAGTGTTGATTAGGTAAGGTAATAGAGCTGAGTGTGTTCGATATTAGTAGAATAGTGTGCATCTCATAGCACAGAGGAATCAGCAAGTGTGTGCTCAGCTAGTGCCTGCTCACACTGCTGAATCTTGCGCTGACCAGTCGAAGTGAAGGATTAAAGTGGTTATCTAAGATTAATAAATAACTTAGGGCCGGGCTGGGGCGGGCTTTAAAAAAATAAATAAACGTGTACTCACCTCATCTTGTGCGGCTGATGTCCCTCGCCGTGGTCCGCTTGATCCTTGCCCCTGTAAACAAACAAGCTGCGCTGGGGGAGCTTCCGGCTGGCCGGCTACTCTCATCTGACACCATATCCCAGCGCCCTACAATGAAGGGCGAGCTTCATGACCTCCTACCTCTGACCTGGAGGCCACAAGCAGATAAGAGCCAGGGCTCATGTGTCTCGCCTCATAGGTTTTTAATGGGTTTAATGCTGTCCTGTCGTAAATAAGATGTCCCTGTATTTATCAATCAGTTGTTTTTAAAGGTTTTTTTTTTAATATCCTTTGATTATCACTGCCTAGTGTGTATAAAATGCTGTGAATTTTCTGTTTCATGCATAACATATTGTCTGACGTAGAGAACTAGTATTCCCAAAAGCTCACCATCAAATATACTCAGTTAGCCTCAAAAAGGTATCACCTGATTTCTTCACTCTTCTTCTGCTCTCCATGGCTAACACGGTACAAATCTACACCACTAGCTCCTCCCAGGTCATTCACATGACACAAGGCCCAATACTTCTCTATAACATTCTATAGGACCAACTTAAGATTACATATTTGTGACATAAAAGATGACGTCCCATGATCTGAGTAGGCCATTGACTGACCAAAGTGCATATTGGGACTCCTGGCACTTCCAGGCCGGATGGAAGAGCCAAGGATTGTAAGAACCAGAGACTTGCAGGGATCAGACTTGGAAAATCCCTTTAAATCAGAAAAGTTACAAGGAATCCAACTTATATAAATCAGAAATTACCTTAATTAATTCATCTTTTATCTGTATAGTTCTTGTGAGAGTATCGATATCTGCACCTTGTTCACGCAACTGCTCATTCTGTTTCATAATAATAGATTGTAACGCAGAAACTTCAAGCTGTTTAGAAAGAAATGCCTATGTCAGCCAATATATTAATGTGCACACAAACGTTGAATAATTTTACTACACACTACAGTGTCCGTTACAAAGATTCTCTTTATATTCCCTTTTCAACAAGATTCTAGATGTCGAGAAAGGCAGATTTAGATAAAGATCTAGCCACCTCCCCCCATTTAATCCCGTTTGTGAAACAAATCAGCATGACAAATGGTAACAGATAGATATTTTGAAAATTCAAACTTTGTGGTTATTGTTGGTTTTACATTGCAGTATTCTGATTTTACATCCGTACTTTACATTATTATATGAAAACTTAAATCACGAGTGGATGCTGCAGATAAAAATATAATTGTTATATTTATGCATATTTTGTGCTTATTCTGGTTTCTGAATTTGTATTCCATGCTTTTCCACTGTGGTATGGAAGGGGAGATCTCCTTTCCATCCGCCTCATGGCAATGGCCTTATGAGGAGTAAGGCCCAACCAGGGACGTTGCCAGGTCAAAAGATCCAGGGCCTGTGACCTGGATCTTTTGGCTGGAGTCCCGAATGAGCAGGACATTTGTCCAGCTGCCAGGACTTCCTCCCCGCTCTCATCACGATCCATGTCCTCAAGACACAGATTTTCATGAAAATGTGTGCCCTCACTGCTTTCCCATGAGCTGCAGCCTCGAGGAGAATATTACTGCCCAGAGGCTGCAGGACCTGCTGGGGCGGGTCATGTGAGGATGTTATGATCACATGACCCGCCCCAGTAGCCTCTTTGATCCTCCTGCCAGATATCTTCGGCCGCAGCTACAAGGAGCTGAGCGCACTTGTTTGAGAAGGCGGAGTTCTGTGCATGTACAGTAGCTCTGGCTTTGGAGCAGTGACCATGCAGCCGCGGGCCGGTTTCTCGGACGAGAGTGCGCAGCTCCTTGTAGCTGCGTGTCAAAGACGTCAGGGTAGGAGGATCAAAGAGGCTACTGGGCTACAGAGTAGCCGCGCCGTGTAGCCTCAGCTCCGGCTACTCCATGCCCCAGTAGCCTCTTTAGAAAATTAGCATGTTGGGGAAATAAAAGTTATTAAAAGATAAAGGGGACTTCAGGATTAGCCCTTAAAAGGGCTACCCTAAGGTCCAATAGAGGCACCTTCCACCCGATCTACATTAATAGGTAGATCCATGGTGGTAGGTTTCGTTTAAGGTTTACAGTCCAACTCATCACTGCCGCAAACTAACAAAGGACAATATAAGTAAGGGTAACTGTAGGTGTATATTTTAAAAAAAGGGGGCTTAAATTTCCTCAGATGTAGTGCCCTTTCATCTTTGGATTACCCAAATTACTGTATATACTTGAGTATAAACTGAGTTTTTCAGCACAATAAATGTGCTAAAAACCCAAACTTGGCTTATACTTAAATAAAAATTTTTTTTAAAAACTGAGCCTTTTTGCCGACCCCCGCGGGTCTTCTGTTCGATCCATCAGTCAGTGGCAGGTCTGTGCGACGCCAGCGGCGGCTAACTTCAGAGTTGTACGCCTCACGGACCTACCACTGATGGACGGATTAACCAGAAGACCTGCAGGGGGAGCCGTAAAGGTGATTATTTACTTAGTTTTTTAAATGAATTGGGCAAACTGGCTGTATACTGGGGAAGGGGGCTGGCTATATACTGGGAGTGTCACAGGTGGTCCCGCGATATGGCGTGCTCCTCTGCCCCCTCCAGTGCATCGTCCACGCAGCTCACCTGTCCAGGCTCCTGTCTCGCTCCCGTCCGCGGTGCCAGCGCGCGCTCGCCGGCTTCTCTGAATACAAAGTTACAAAATTAATTGGCGCTGGTCATTTTCACAAATTCTATATAAGCCTGCCTCTTCATAAAAACCTTGCCGTATCTTTGTGCCTTGTGCCCTAGAGAAAGCTGTGGTTAATGCCTTGCGCTGTTATTGTGATTTTCCGTTGTGACCCCCGATTCCGTTCTTGACTACGCTCCTCCGCTGATCCTGTGCTGCTGGTCCTGACCTCCTGCCTGTCTCCGACTACGAGAATGCCTGCCGTTCCTGTACCTCGACCTTGGCTGCCACAGCGGACAAGTCGCGCCTGTGGACCGACCTGGTGGTACCACGCTGCAGCAAGTCCAACCAGCTTTGTGGCAGGTGAAAAATGGGTGCCACTTAGACTCCGGTCCCAAATGTTGGCTTGTGCCATCGTCCGCCGTGGTTCAGAGGATCCACTACCTCAGAGCCTGACAGGGAGAATGCTGGCTGGCTATATACTGGGGCGCAAAGACTGCTGGCTATATCCCCATTTTTTCATGGTAAAATTAGGGGCCTCTGCTTATATTGGGGTCGGCTCACACTCAAGTATATACAGTAAGCTGCAGGAGTGCTTTTGCTAGGGTTGGCTTATTTTAGAGTAAATACAGTAAGCTGTAGGGTGCTTTTGCTCCTATTTTCTAAAGTTTTTAAATGGGTCTCAGCATTATTTTATAGAAGTGACTGCAAAGTCTGGCATTTAATTTTTACCTGATATTCTTTCATTTTCCTCAAAATAAGCCTCCTGTCTTCTTTGGCTTTAGCAAGATCAGTTTCAAGGGTTTCATTATTTTCAGTTTCTGCACCTTTGTAATAAAATATAACAAAATGGCATTTGTTTTATAAGGCATATTTTGATACAAGAATAAAGTACGGATCTCAACATGCTTAGATTTTCAGAGATTTGCTTCAGGACTCCAATTGAACAAATTCAATTCGATATCACAACTTGCCAGCAACTTTATCAAAGGGCAACACAATTAAGTAGAAACGCATAGGATATCATCTAGTGGTGTAAAACCACAAAACAATATAGTGTTGAAATCCTGAGTGAGTCTAAAAATGAAACCTGTTAAAACAATGATATAAAGATCAGTAATTGCTGGTGACGACATCTGTCATGGCAGGTTTCAGAGGCAAGTTATCAATTTTATTGTATGTTAAAAGCTTTTTAAACAGAAAAATTTATTGTAAGAGGAGAAAATATGTACATCTACTCTTGTAGGTCGGTCACTAAATGTTTAGGTTGTAGTATACAAGAGATACCTACACTATTGAATTTCTTGACTAATATATAAGAAATGCCAAAAAAACCTTATAATTTGATATAAAAGACTGTTACCAGTATTATTGACCATACAAAGTGCAGACAGTGTTAAGTATTGGCACTGGAGATCTGTGTAAACTGCATCTTTTTGTGTGTTAGCATCAGCAGATCTGTGAAACATGGATTTATATCCCAGGATTGCAGCTGGATAAATAACACTATCTGTAGCTTTTGTATGGTCAAACTGTCCATAGACTCCCTTTTAAACCTTATGTCACAAGGAATGTCATTTTTAGATGGTGACATGTTCCAATAGCTTGTGCTATGCTGATTATAAAAATGTCTTTGTCAGCATTCTGAATTAATCAGTAGTTTATATAAATTGAATTAACATTACTTGGCTCCCTGCTAGCAGCCTGTGCTGAATGCCAGGAGAGAGGCAGCTGCTACCTGTGTGAGCTTATGTCTTCATGCACACCACCACCTCCCTCTCCTATGCTTGCTCAATGCACATGACAGTTATTGAGCAAGGGTGAGGGAGCTGCATGTGTATGGAGGAGAGGAGACTGACACAGGCACATACAAGCTGGAACTGTCCTCTCCCCTGGGACTCACAACATGCTTCTGGCAGGGAGCCAGGTAATGTTAATTAAAAGGAACCTGTCACCTCCGCTACAGCCACAAAACCACCTGTACCTTCTACCTGGTCCTGCTGTTTGCAAGTCTCGAAAAGATGTTTTAATAGTTTCTTGATGTTGTAGCATGCCTGTAAAAGTTACTTTTTTCACCCCCTATCCTCGCTAAGATGCAGTCAAGGAGGTGGGTGAGCTTTAGCAGGCAGTCAAGCAACCCCGCCTCCTAAAGGCTGTTTGCATTCCCCACCCTCACCTACTGTCGACTTTACTCTCTTGGTCACCGGAGTACTTGCGCATGCCTAATGCTCCTCTAATCTCAGTGACAGGCCATCGTGGCCACCATCACGGCCAGCAAGCTGAGTGGTGTGCTTGTGAAGGTGGCCGGATACATGCTGGGTAATCGGCAAGATCAGAGAAGCAGTGCACGAGTACAAGTACTCAGGCATTAAAGAGAGTGACGTTGATATTAGAGGAAGATGGGGAGTGTAAACAGCCGTCAGGAAGAGGGGTTACTTGACAGCCTGGACTAGCCTCCCCCTACTTCACTGCATCTTAGTGAGGAGATGAATAAAAACTCTTTTTAAAGGCAATTACGTTGAGAAACTATAAAATTACCTTTTGCAGACAAACTTCAGGACCAAGTATGATTTGTGGTTTTGTAGGTGTAGCGGCAGTGACAATTTAAGTTTAAACTTATATAAACTACTGAAATGATTCAGATTGCTGATAAAGGCATTTTTTAAACTCAGCATAGCACAAGCTATTGGTACATGTCACCAGCTAAAAATGAGATTCCTGGTGACAGGTTTGCTTTAAGTAACTTATATGCTTTATGAATACATATTTATGTAAAATAAAGTTACCCTTGGCATCCAGTTCTTCAGACTTTGTGCTGAGAGTAATTGGCTGTACCAAGTGACTTTGTGAAAACGCCTTAAAATTTAAAAACAAATGTTAGAATTTATAAAGTTTATATACATTTTTTATAAATTTGTTACAAGCATTAAAAAAGTTTAACAAGATTCATCTTAAAGGCTGGGCTTAAACCAAACCATCAAAATGTTTTATCTATGGGGTTAGTCATCTGGAATTGGTTTTATCTCTGAAAGCAGAGGTTTCTGGCAGAATTACTATATTTATAAAGCACCATTAATGTACATTTGATGAGGGCTTCATAAAAATAACATTAAGAAGATAAATATGTGCAAAGGACTCAGAACCAAAGTGAACTGGCAAAAAAGCAAAGAGGACCAGAGGAGGACCAAGGGTACATAAGGGTTCTAGTACATAAGCCTTTATAGGGCACCAAAAAAAATCACCAAAACATAGCATTTTTTAATTCTGAGAACCTGCTACTCCATGTGTGAAAAAAAAAAAAATTTAATTTTAAAAAATTCACCCCCTAAAAAACCAACTGATCAGTGAAATTATACTAACATAACTACAATAACTAGAATGTCTCACGAGAAAACAAGGGTCCCCCGCCCCTCTCCATAGAAATACACAGCGCGCGGCACTGTATTCCGCCAAAAGATAGGACATGTCCTATCTTTCTACGGGCTACGGAATGGTACGGTGCAGCACATGTGCAAACCGTACGGCGCCATGTGCCCATTGCGGTGTATGGGGGACGTATATACGCTTTATATACGTCGGCCATATTTATGTCCCCTATACGTGTGTGTGAATGTAGCAGTGGCGGCAAACCTTTAAGACACTGAGTGCCCAAACTACAACTAAAACCGGCAAATTTTTCGCAAAGTGCCGATGCAACAATTTAAGCAGTAACTTATTACTCCCTGCTCTGTCACAGGTTTAAATTATACAGGCACCTGAGGACACCAATACAGTAGAAAGAAGGAGAAGAAGTTTGGATCATCATTGTAGCTTCCTTCTAGGGTCCTGGGCTGCCTGTGATTGCAAGAGTCCTTGGGTCCTGTCTGGCCAACTCTACCCTGGGGTGATGGCAAGGGTGCCCATATAGAGGGCTCTGAGTGCCACCTTTGGCACCCGGGCCATAGGTTTGCCACCACTGCCTTAGTGTTAGATGTATTTGTGTTTTTTATGTTTGTAACTCAGATAATCATGTGCCATCTAGTGGCCTAACAAAGAATTGCTTAAGAGCGAAGGTGGACAGATGTTGTAGAGATGTGGGTCCACATTGATAAAGTCACAAGAATCAGAATATGGCGAAAGTTTTTTTTTAAATGGATTAATCTATTTACAAATCTATATACATTTTGTAAAACGGATTGCACTGACTTAAAGAATAAAGGGGATTTGTAATTTGGACTGCACAGTGAAAGTGATGAAACATTTGCAGGGAAAATTGGGGGGAAAAGGGGTTGAATTTTTCTATAGTTCGCCTCACACAGCAGAGAGGCTAGATTAACCCTTGTAATTTTATTTTAAGAGAAATTACCATAACTACTATTCACAACATATTTTAAAATATACATAAAGTACCACTTTTTAGGCTTTGAACACTTCTATTATTATTACTACACAGACTACAATATAGTGCATTTTATACACCTGCATATCTCTCCTTTTCACAGTAATCAGTCACTTTAGAGAAAATGTATTATCTGTATCCGTTATCTTGCAAACCAGCTTCTCAATGCACCAAGGGTATTACCACTTATTCTTTCTATGATGTCAGTCATAGCTTAAAAAAAGAGGGCAGAAAAGAAAGAAGAGTATGGATGCACTCGCAAGCGCAGTCACAGATGTGCTCGAGTATAAAAGATGAGGTTTTTACTAGCATAAAAGGTGATGTGTCCTGTGAGTGCCCTACAAGGCAGTTTTTACCCACACATACCTGAATTATTTTCTCCTTTTCCTGAACAAGTTTTTGGAGATGAATAAAGTTGGACAAATTTTCAACAGGCTGGTTGACACCTATATTCTGCTCTTTTAGTAAGCAGTTTTGACAGAATGTAGACTGATCCAGCTTTTCTGAAGAGATCTATAAAGAGATGCAAATTCTACGAGTATATTTTTAAATTCGCATAAATCAATTATACAAGTTAATGTAACATTGTCACAAAAATTAGAGCAATTGCTTCTTTCTCCACTGTTTCAGGCTCCACTCCCAGACTTAAAATTTACAGCCAAATCAGCTTAAAGGGTTTGGCCACTTTCAGTAAATTATTGATATTATTTGTGCAATAAAAAATTACAGTATACAATTTTTCAATATATTTTCTGTATTAATTCCTCATGGTTTTCTAGATCTCTGCTTGCTGTCCTGCTATAGAAAGCTTCTCTATTTACTTCCAGTGGTAAGAATCTGTCCATGGTGATGTGATACACATGCAGGTGCACAAGCCATTATTATCATAGAGCGTTATAGGAATTGTGTGATCATAACTGCTCGTGCACCTGCATGTCCATCACAACACCATGGACAGATTATATCCACTGGAGGTAAACCGAGAAGCTTTCTATAAAAGCAAAGCAAGCAGAATTGAATTGAAACAGCAATTGTATGCTATCAAAGCCATCCACAGGATTAGCCTAGTGCTACCTATGATCAATTCCCCCAATATGTTAAATGGTCATGCTGAGCGGTTATGCACTTATTTTTACCATTGCCAGGAGATCCATGACCTCTCTAGTGTGCTCTTCAGCCTGTTGATTCCTTGCAAATACAGCATCTTGCAACATCTTCTCTTTCCGATGGAGACAAATTTTGAGCTCTTCAATCACATCTCCACTACAGATGTCAGACTTTCCAAAAAAAACAAGTATAACAGTCATATTACTTTATGAAAGTAGTTGAATGACGAGAGGGTCGGAGGCGGTCACTGTGACGAGAGGGTCGGAGGCGCTCACTGGGACGAGAGGGTCGGAGGCGGTCATATAAAGTATTTTTGTTATCCCATTCTATTTTGTTATAGCTAAGAACAGTTATGTACAATCCTGGGCAATGCCGGGAGCTACAGCTAGTAGAAATTAAAGCTCCTTGCATCATATTTTTGTATGATTCAAGGACTCCAGTCCTGTGCAATGTGTTAAGTCAGTGTGATCAGCCCAACATATGAGGTACATACATTTGTGTACAGCCGGCCTTGGACATGAGGACAGTAACAAGAATTGGCCGTGTTATTTTTGTCTCCTCATTAACACAAGCCATCTTCATAAGGATTTTCATTTGTATGATGAAGAACTTTACATCCATTGTTTTCTTCACCTAGGTTTTTTTTCCATTTTCATTATTTTGCTTTGATTATTTCCATTACTTACTTTTGTGTATAAAAAGTATTATCTTATAGTGATGTTCCAGGAAGTCACTAGGATTTTATACTTAAATCACCATAGTCTAATTTTAAATATTTTTATGTAGTAATTTATAATTTTTAAACACATGAAATGATGCATTCAATCTGACATTTAGGACTAAAATAGATGACCAAGATCAGTTTGTTAATTATGGACCATGAATTACCCTATTTCACGGACCAACCACAGGGATGGGGTTCCTTGCAACAGATATCACTATGATGCATGGAATCACGTTTCCCTGCACTGTGGTCTGTCCGTGACCAACCATGGTCACCTGAAAGGACCAACCATGGTCACCTGAAAGGACCAACCATGGTCACCTGAAAGGCCCTTGGAGTCTAAAATGGAGAAGCACAACTCTGTATGAAAGCAATGTGGACTCTAAATCCATTGTATTGCATTCAATACACAGTGGGAAATTTTGTAAGAAAAGTAGAATGAAAATATTTTAAAATATAGTCAGATCTATAATTCAAGGAATAAAAAAGCTTCTGTTCAGACAGTATGTTATAGTGAAACAAAAATGTATGTTATAGTAAAACAAAAAAACACACACACACACACACCATTAGTAACAACAACATTACCTTTACGACTGAGGAAATCATTGTTATAAATTAAACCTATTTTTCTGGCTAATTTCACATATTGGGGCAGATTTGTCAAAAAGTGTTTAAAGTAAGACTGCGCACAATTACACTGGTCCGTTTTTGACTGTAAAGTATGAAAGTGTCTGATGCTAGAAGATAAATCTAGCATAATATAAGAGTGTAAAGTTGTCCTTTGCCACTCCTATTAGTTGTCTTACTTTATGCCACAAGCATATGATCCTTTTGTAAAGCCATGCCCTTTTTATGCGATCACGCCTTTTATCGCACTAGTTTTAAAACTGTCCTAACAAATGTGGCTCAAGGCATTCAAGACGGTTTTTGACACAAATTACAGAATTTTGCTGTAAACAAATTGATAAATCTGTCCCACTGTGTTACAGGTACTTTTCATAGAAAAAATTAATTCTGGACTGTTGAGGATCTATATTGGTATCTATCATTTTAATGGCAAGGCTACTATTCTTACCGTCAATTTTGACAAAGGCATTTCTCATAAAATGACAAGAGCTTGTACATGTGAGATCAGCATGTGTCATTCAATCTTAAGCTGAGTTTCCTAACTACTAACTGTAAATTGCATTTAAGGACAATTGCGTATGGACATGAAGGAATAAAAAAAAACACAACTTATGTTCATATATAAAAAAACTTTATTCAGCCTAATAGACAAATTAAATGGCATAACTATAAGTTTACCAAATATGTATCAAAATAATATTCCAATTCTAAAATCCTAAAAAGTGCACACAATACAGATAAATAATGTATATAATTGGTCAGTTAATTAGTAAATCTCTAAACCACAATTTGTTAGTAAAAGTGCCACAATTTCCTTCAATGCAAAACATTAGTGCATAAAAAAACACCTCATACAAATTAGAAAACATGCTTGTGAGGAAAATTCAAGCACCCTCTCTCCGCACCTCCTTGTTTGTTCTCTGACTGCAGTGTGACTAGTTGTTCCATTGTCCTCATTAGAGCGTCTTCCAGTTGACCCCTCAGTGCCTGTGCTGCTGCTAGTTCACTGTGAAGTGTTGAACTGGAACACAATAATTCAATAGTTCAAAATCACTGTCAAAATAGAATTATGATTCATTTAACTAAAAAATATGAAAGAGTAAGATACCCAACTAAGAATTTGAGAAAATCGGAACAATTTATGTGATGAACTGTTTTAATACTTTGTTTTTTATTAAGGTGTTAAAGGAAACCTACCACTACGAATCTACCTATTAAGGTAGAGCCGGTGGTAGGTGCATCTAATGAATGCACCTACCATCTAATCTTTAATAAGGGTAATATGCAAATTTTCTAAAAGGTCTACCGGGGCATAGAGTAGCCGGAGCTGAGACTACGCAGCGCGGCTACTCCACGCCCCCGTAGCCTCTTTGATCCTCCTACCCAGACACTTGTCCGTGAAGCTGGAGTTCTGCGGATGCGCAGTAGCTCAGACTTTGGAGCCGAGCTTGTGCAGCCGCTGGCCAGTGTTCTGCGCATGAGCAGAAGTCCGGCTTCACGGGCGAGTGTGCACAGCTCCTTGTAGCTGCATGTTGAAGATGCATGTAGGAGGATCAAAGAGGCTACTGGGGCATGGAGTAACCACGCGGCGTAGCCTCAGCTATGGCTACTCCACGCCCCAGTAGCCTCTTTAGAAAATTAGCATATTTCTGATTAAAGATTAAAAAAGATAAAGGGGATTAAAGGATTAACCCTATCCTTACATTCGTTTCATGCACCTACCACCAGATCTACCTTAATGGGTAGATCAGTAATGGTAGGTTTCCTTTAATTATCTGTATAAATTATGCAATAATTCATGGCATGTTACAGTAATAGTGTAGCATTCTGTCTCAACACAAACTTAATTCCTAATAGTTTGACTATATGAAAAGATAATTTTCATATTAAATATCATGAAATGTATCCTATCGTATAAGCTAGTATTTCCATTACCTGTCAGCCTCTGTATGTGATTGTACTAAACAACTATAGAGCTGCTTTTCAGCTTGCAATGCCTCATTGAGTCTGCTTTTATTTGCAGCAAGTTCTTCAAGTAAGTTAAATATCTACAAAAGAACAGAAAAAAATTGTTAATCTGTATTTACATACACTAAACATACTAAACCAATGGCACACAATTTTGGATACTTGATTTCGATAATGGCTCTCTGAATGCATTTGTTACAAGAACTTTGGACAGGATGTATAGAGAACTTGAGTGAATTGTGAGTTCTATTGATTTGAGCTGTAGTTATGTTCTGAAAGTATAAAATATCCCTGCACATATGGAAAAATAACATTCAAGTGACATTCAAATAACATTCAAAAATAACATTCAATAACATTATCTGCTGGATAATTCTCTTTACACTACTGTGCAAATGTTTTTATTTGTATCATAAATAAAATATGACCTTTTATTCATTGACTATTTTTTAGCGAAGGCTTAATTTTTTTCAGGTTGGGTTCTATATGGACAACACAAGGGTAAATGATAACTGTAGGGTTGGCAATGCATGTCGTATATTTCACCAAAAAATAAATACTATTATGACATCTAAGCCTACCCAGGCTTCAAGCCATCTTCTGTCCATTACGTTTTTGTGCTTAGGTTACATTCTGTCCTCACTAGTCTGAACACTGCTTTATTCACTGCTGTCTTAATTAAACTCCACCACACCAGTCTATCTCCTGTTGACTTTGCTCTGGGTTGCTAACTATTTGGTTTATGGTACCCAGCAACTACTGGTCAAACTCTATCACACAGATATATAATAAACTTTTACAAAAGTAAAATGTGTACTTTACTCAAATTTATAAAAAATGTAGTTAAATAATATGTTTCACAGTAAGTGCAAAGGAATTTATGACAGCCACAATCAGTAAAACACTATTATAGGGAACCTTTCACCACATTTTTCACAAATACAGTTAGTGGCAGGTTACTATAAAGTAGTAAATCCTTCTTTTAGCTTAAAATTGTTTTCCCTCACATACCCCAAAAATTGGAGTTATAAACTTGCCTGGTATCTAGGGATCTATACAGTGAGTCAGGGAGTGTGGCCTAATGTCATGTGACCAGGGTGACATTATCACAGGTCCTTTAGCCTCTTAATATTAGCAAACTGTACCCCATGCACATATCTGACCACATAAAAGTCAATGCATGCCTGCATGGACTTCTACTCCTCTCCATGCAGGCCGCTGTGATTTTGTGTGATATGATATGCTGTTATTTCATGAGATGTATGCTTGGTGTACAGTTTGGTAGTGTTAGGACCTGCAATGATGTCACCCTGGCCACATGACATTACTGCTGCATGAAGAGAAAGCATGGGGAGGAGCTGCTGGATTTAGCCTGCGGAGGCCACGCCCACCTCAACTCGCAACAGACATCCTTGGATACCAGGTAAAATTGAACATCGTTGAATATATGGGAATATGAGGGGAACAATTTTTAGCCTGCCACTAGCTGTAGTTGTGAAAAATGTGGCGACAGATTTCCTTTAACTGCATGCTAGTTTTCAATACATAGCAAAAAATATATCAATCAATATAACAATCTGTTTAGCACTGGGGAATATGATGGTGCTATAAAAATAAAGATTGACTATTAGAAGTATATTTTTCACAATGCAGTCACAAAGTACAACCCTAATTAAAAGTCAATGGGGATGCAAAGTATTAAAATGAGGACCACTTTAATCCTATAGCCCAGCAAATTAAAGGAAACCATGTATACATAAGGTACACAACCAAGGGGCACTGTATGTAACAGACTTGAGGTCTACCATTTCACCTTGACCTAAGCATTATGCTGCCTTATGATAACTCTATAGAAAACTGATGAGATTGTAGAGCGGAAAAGTGCATGATATATAAAACTGCATGATATATTCCCTATAAGAATTAGTCATAATTAGTCACCTGTATCAGGATTTTGGTTGGATACTTAAAGCAGTCACATAGGGAAATAGTTGTGAAGCTGATAGACCAACTCGGAGCACTCGCAGAGCTGCAAACCTGGATTTAAAGTTCACTTTTCACAGTCCTACTGTTACTTAATATACAAACAAATGTATGGTTATACAGATCTCTAAAGTCTATACTGCACTGTCTGTAGTTTATTATGGTCAAACCTAAGCACCACATTTTTTACATTGTGTTAGGAAGGAGCGTTGGGAAAAATTATCTAATATACTTTATTGATAAACTATGTTTGCAAACTCTCCTCTTAGCTTTTATCTCTCTATTGACAAGGATGTCTAGTATTCACACCTGTAAAGTTGATATCTATAGAGACACTATCAGGCTGGAATATGTTACAGTTACAGTGGTTACTAAGGGGACACTTTACAGTCTGTTTTTTTACAAACTAAGGCTACATTCCCACACATGTATGGGGGACATATATATGGCCGACGTATGTACAGCCGATATACGTCCCCCTATAAACTTCCATGGGCTCACGGCCCTGTACGGAAGCGGTACGGTGCAGCACCGTACCGCTCCGTAGGACATGTCCAATCTTTTCCCGTGATACAGCGCCGTGTGCTGTATCTTCCTATGGAGAGGGGCGGGGGTGAGCAGCGCTTATCCCCTGCTCCTCCCCGCAGCGCCGATGTATGCCCGCCGTACTACGGTACGGAGGGCATACATTGGGTGAATGTAGCCTTAGGCTACATGCACACGGCAGCGCGCGGGGAGAGGAGGAGGGGGTGAGCCCCTCTCCATAGGAATATATGGGCCACGGCGCTGTAATACGGCAAAAGATAGGACGGAGCGGTGTGGTGCCGTACGATGCAGTCAGCCCACAGAAGTGTATGGGGGACGTATATCGGCCGTATATACGTCCCCCATACATGTGTGTGAATGCAGCCTAAAATAAATACAGTAGAAAATACTTGTAATGCCCCCTGTGACACAGTAATTCAAATGAATAAAATATGGAATTGTATAAAACATTCATATAAGTCAATTTCATAAATACCTTCTGTGTATGTCTTAAATGACCCCGGCTGGCCAGATTCAATGAAGCTATATTTTCCTTCAAGGTGAAAATCTGCTGGGTTAAAAGTTCCACAGTTGGTATGTCTTCTGGATCAACCAACTTAACTTGCAAATCCTGGTTTGAAAAAAAACCCAAAAAACTATTAAATCAATATAATGGTTTTTATATTTTTTTTTTTTTTTTTTTAGAAATTTTGTCTCATTTCCTTTCTGCTTTACCTGAATTTTGAGTCTTCTCAACACTATTTATAAAAGCAATGTTGCTTCAACTTCAACTATTAAAGTGTTACAATAACATGCTTTAGGGGAACCTGTGACCACATTTTCACATGTACAGGCAGTCCCTGGGTTATGTACAAGATAGGGTCTGTAGGTTTTGTGATTAAGTTGAATTTGTATGTAAGTCGGAACTGTATATTTTATAATTGTAGTCACAGCCAGAATTTTTTTGGTCTCTGTGACAATTGGATTTTAAAAATGTTGGATTGTCATAAGAACCGGGATTAACAATAAAGCTTCTTTACAGACACCTGTGATAACTGTTATAGCTGATTATTGTAGCCTAGGGCTAAAGTACAGTAAATTACTAATATCCAGTGGTCCGTTTGTAACTAGGAGTTGTCTTTAAGTCGGGTGTTCTTAAGTAGGGGACCGCCTGTACAGCCAGTGACCGGTTCCTATAGAGCCCTATTAGCTAACTGACTAATTAGCTAACCCTTCTTTTAGCTAAAAATTGTTTACCTAACATCCACATAAAACACCTTTTATCTGGGATCAGAGTGGGTGTGTCCTGCTCATTCGGCCACTCCCATCTAATCTTTCCCATGCCTTATGCCTTCTTACTGGTCACAGTTCATGTCATGTGACCAGAGTGACATCATATCAGGTCCTTTAGCTTCTTAACAATAGCAAACTGTATCCCATGAATGTATCTGACCACATGAAGTCACAGCAGCCTCAATGGACCTCTACTCCTTTCTATCCTTCATGAAGGCTGCTGTAATTTCATGTAATCACATACTTAGTGTACAGTTTGCTATTGTTAGAAGGCTAAAGGGCCTGCGATGATGTCACTCTGGTCACATGTCATGAATGTGACACAAGGCAACGTGTAAAAAAAATTGACACAATATTTCCCATCTGTACATAGAGCTTTATATGTCTGTAGTTGAATATTAGCAGACAATCCCTAAGTACAAGGAGGCAGGGTAGTGATTTGAAGAGGCACAGAGCTGTCAGTCAGAATAAAGGACCATGGTTTACTATGACACCAGACATAAGTGAGGAAAGCTAATTTGCATATCAGAAAAATGTCTGTAATTAAGGTAAAATGCCTAAATGACAGCTAATTTTAGGTGATATAGGGAGGACTTGTAACCCTTTGTCAGCATTTATTGTTAGTCAGGGTGATCAAAATCTGGTGACAGGTCCTCTTTAAAACCAAGTTATTAATCTTTGAATTTGCTGTGCAAGAATTAGTTTACGTAATGTAGGTAAGGTTATGTAGTCACCTTGAAAGACTGTTATAATTAATGATAAAAATAATATAAAAATAAGTCACAGTAAGGTCATTTACATAAAATCGCAAAATATAATCTTCCCCCTCTTTCTATTCAACAAATAAAAACAAACACTATTTGTAGAGTCATATAAGATCATTACCAAATTATCAAAATGGCACAATCCACCTATCTCTATCATGCATTTCTAAATATTAAATTTACATTTTTTTTTTCAATATTTCCCCAAAAATTTAAAATAATTTGTATCTTTTTTTTCCCCCTTATACTTTTGTTTCTCTAATTCATTCTACCGCTCTACTACCAGCATGTGAGAAATTATTGTAACTAAATACCTTGAGTTAAATGGCTGCCCGCAAGCCCTCTTTACACACCATTCATAGCTCGCTGATGGCTATGTCCGTCAGTGAGCGTGAAGGGGTTAATGGTGCTTTATAAATAAATGATAATAATATGATCATAAACTCCTGACTATGGTCGGGCAAATTCCTCTCATATGAAACAATTTTATTGTACTGCAGGGGGAGAGGCAGGAGACAGACAGCACTACAGATAGAGGCACTTCCTGTCCCGCAGCAGCATGTACAGGAGACAGCAGAAGCTCTACGATCAAGAAAAGCTCTTGATCCTAAGGGGAAGGGAGTGACATAGAAGTGCTGAGTGTTGATTAGGTAAGGTAATAGAGCTGAGTGTGTTAGATATTAGTAGAATAGTGTGCATCTCCTAGCACAGAGGAATCAGCAAGTGTCTGCTCAGCTAGTGCCTGCTCACACTGCTGAATCTTGCGCTGACCAGTCTAGGAAGTGAAGGATTAAAGTGGCTATCTAAGATTAATAAATAACTTGGGGCCGGGCTGGGACGGGCTTTAAAAAAAAAAATAAACGTGTACTCACCTCCTCTGGTGCGGCTGATGTCCCTCGCCGTGGTCCGCTTGATCCTTGCCCCTGTAAACAAACAAGCTGCGCTGGGGGAGCTTCCGGCTGGCCGGCTACTCTCATCTGACACCATATCCCAGCGCCCTACAATGCTGAGAGATGGAGACGGATGGGAGTGGCCAGGCACCTAGGCCGGCTGGAAGCTCCCAAAGCGCTACTTCCATGCCCCTGTAAACAAACAGGGGCACGGATTAGCGCTGGAGGAGGTGAGTACATGTTTATTTTTTCAGGAGAGGACCACATTTCTCGAGAGATCACCACACTATGGAAGACTTGCACATTACTATTTTAATGGGACATTTTAAGACACAGAGGGAAAGGAAAGAATGGGAGTATAAATTAATGAGGAGATTCAACACCTTGCAAAGTGGTCTTAACATTCATGCCAGCTTCATGACCACCTACCTCTGACCTGGAGGCCACAAGCAGATAAGAGCCAGGGCTCATTTGTGTCGCCTCATAGGTTTTTAATGTGTTTAATGCTGTCCTGTCGTAAATAAGATGTCCCTGTTTTTATCAATCAGTTGTTTTAAAGGTTTTTTTTTTAATATCCTTTGATTATCACTGCCTAGTGTGTATAAAATGCTGTGAATTTTCTGTTTCATGCATAACATATTGTCTGACGTAGAGAACTAGTATTCCCAAAAGCTCACCATCAAATATACTCAGTTAGCCTCAAAAAGGTATCACCTGATTTCTTCACTCTTCTTCTGCTCTCCATGGCTAACACGGTACAAATCTACACCACTAGCTCCTCCCAGGTCATTCACATGACACAAGGCCCAATACTTCTCTATAACATTCTATAGGACCAACTTAAGATTACATATTTGAGACATAAAAGATGACGTCCCATGATCTGAGTAGGCCATTGACTGACCAAAGACTCCTGGCACTTCCAGGCCGGATGGAAGAGCCAAGGATTGTAAGAACCAGAGACTTGCAGGGATCAGACTTGGAAAATCCCTTTAAATCAGAAAAGTTACAAGGAATCCAACTTTGATAAATCAGAAATTACCTTAATTAATTCATCTTTTATCTGTATAGTTCTTGTGAGAGTATCGATATCTGCACCTTGTTCACGCAACTGCTCATTCTGTTTCATAATAATAGATTGTAACGCAGAAACTTCAAGCTGTTTAGAAAGAAATACCTATGTCAGCCAATATATTAATGTGCACACAGGAACGTTCAATAATTTTACTACACACTACAGTGTCCGTTACAAAGATTCTCTTTATATTCCCTTTTCAACAAGATTCTAGATGTCGAGAAAGGCAGATTTAGATAAAGATCTAGCCACCTCCCCCCATTTAATCCCGTTTGTGAAACAAATCAGCATGACAAATGGTAACAGATAGATATTTTGAAAATTCAAACTTTGTGGTTATTGTTGGTTTTACATTATTATATGAAAACTTAAATCACGAGTGGATGCTGCAGATAAAAATATAATTGTTATATTTGTGCATATTTTGTGCTTATTCTGGTTTCTGAATTTGTATTCCATGCTTTTCCACTGTGGTATGGAAGGGGAGATCTCCTTTCCATCTGCCTCATGGCAAAGGCCTTATGAGGAGTAAGGCCCAACCAGGGACGTTGCCAGGTCAAAAGATCCAGGGCCTGTGACCTGGATCTTTTGGCTGGAGTCCCGAATGAGCAGGACATTTGTCCAGCTGCCAGGACTTCCTCCCCGCTCTCATCACGATCCATGTCCTCAAGACACAGATTTTCATGAAAATGTGTGCCCTCACTGCTTTCCCATGAGCTGCAGCCTCGAGGAGAATATTACTGCCCAGAGGCTGCAGGACCTGCTGGGGCGGGTCATGTGAGGATGTTATGATCACATGACCCGCCCCAGTAGCCTCTTTGATCCTCCTGCCAGATATCTTCGGCCGCAGCTACAAGGAGCTGAGCGCACTTGTTTGAGAAGGCGGAGTTCTGTGCATGTACAGTAGCTCTGGCTTTGGAGCAGTGACCATGCAGCCGCGGGCCGGTTTCTCGGACGAGAGTGCGCAGCTCCTTGTAGCTGCGTGTCAAAGACGTCAGGGTAGGAGGATCAAAGAGGCTACTGGGCTACAGAGTAGCCGCGCCGTGTAGCCTCAGCTCCGGCTACTCCATGCCCCAGTAGCCTCTTTAGAAAATTAGCATGTTGGGGAAATAAAAGTTATTAAAAGATAAAGGGGACATCAGGATTAGCCCTTAAAAGGGCTACCCTAAGGTCCAATAGAGGCACCTTCCACCCGATCTACCTTAATAGGTAGATCCATGGTGGTAGGTTTCGTTTAAGGTTTACAGTCCAACTCATCACTGCCGCAAACTAACAAAGGACAATATAAGTAAGGGTAACTGTAGGTGTATATTTTAAAAAAAGGGGGCTTAAATTTCCTCAGATGTAGTGCCCTTTCATCTTTGGATTACCCAAATTACTGTATATACTTGAGTATAAACTGAGTTTTTCAGCACAATAAATGTGCTAAAAACCCAAACTTGGCTTATACTTAAATAAAAAATTTTTTAAAAACTGAGCCTTTTTGCCGACCCCCGCGGGTCTTCTGTTCGATCCATCAGTCAGTGGCAGGTCTGTGCGACGCCAGCGGCGGCTAACTTCAGAGTTGTACGCCTCACGGACCTACCACTGATGGACGGATTAACCAGAAGACCTGCAGGGGGAGCCGTAAAGGTGATTATTTACTTAGTTTTTTAAATGAATTGGGCAAACTGGCTGTATACTGGGGAAGGGGGCTGGCTATATACTGGGAGTGTCACAGGTGGTCCCGCGATATGGCGTGCTCCTCTGCCCCCTCCAGTG
This sequence comes from Engystomops pustulosus, assembly GCA_019512145.1. Lineage (NCBI taxonomy): Eukaryota > Metazoa > Chordata > Amphibia > Anura > Leptodactylidae > Engystomops > Engystomops pustulosus. Next base: position 57,272,633 of record CM033649.1, read on the forward strand.
CATCGTCCACGCAGCTCACCCGTCCAGGCTCCTGTCTCGCTCCCGTCCGCGGTGCCAGCGCGCGCTCGCCGGCTTCTCTGAATACAAAGGGCCAGCGTGCCATTAATTGGCGCTGGTCATTTTCACAAATTCTATATAAGCCTGCCTCTTCATAAAAACCTTGCCGTATCTTTGTGCCTTGTGCCCTAGAGAAAGCTGTGGTTAATGCCTTGCTCTGTTATTGTGATTTTCCGTTGTGACCCCCGATTCCGTTCTTGACTACGCTCCTCCGCTGATCCTGTGCTGCTGGTCCTGACCTCCTGCCTGTCTCCGACTACGAGAATGCCTGCCGTTCCTGTACCTCGACCTTGGCTGCCACAGCGGACAAGTCGCGCCTGTGGACCGACCTGGTGGTACCACGCTGCAGCAAGTCCAACCAGCTTTGTGGCAGGTGAAAAATGGGTGCCACTTAGACTCCGGTCCCAAATGTTGGCTTGTGCCATCGTCCGCCGTGGTTCAGAGGATCCACTACCTCCGAGCCTGACAGGGAAAATGCTGGCTGGCTATATACTGGGGCGCAAAGACTGCTGGCTATATCCCCATTTTTTCATGGTAAAATTAGGGGCCTCTGCTTATATTGGGGTCGGCTCACACTCAAGTATATACAGTAAGCTGCAGGAGTGCTTTTGCTAGGGTTGGCTTATTTTAGAGTAAATACAGTAAGCTGTAGGGTGCTTTTGCTCCTATTTTCTAAAGTTTTTAAATGGGTCTCAGCATTATTTTATAGAAGTGACTGCAAAGTCTGGCATTTAATTTTTACCTGATATTCTTTCATTTTCCTCAAAATAAGCCTCCTGTCTTCTTTGGCTTTAGCAAGATCAGTTTCAAGGGTTTCATTATTTTCAGTTTCTGCACCTTTGTAATAAAATATTAGAAAATGGCATTTGTTTTATAAGGCATATTTTGATATAAGAATAAAGTACGGATCTCAACATGCTTAGATTTTCAGAGATTTGCTTCAGGACTCCAATTGAACAAATTCAATTCGATATCACAACTTGCCAGCAACTTTATCAAAGGGCAACACAATTAAGTAGAAATGCATAGGATATCATCTAGTGGTGCAAAACCACAAAACAATATAGTGTTGAAATCCTGAGTGAGTCTAAAAATGAAACCTGTTAAAACAATGATATAAAGATCAGTAATTGCTGGTGACGACATCTGTCACGGCAGGTTTCAGAGGCAAGTTATCAATTTTATTGTATGTTAAAAGCTTTTTAAACAGAAAAATTTATTGTAAGAGGAGAAAATATGTACATCTACTCTTGTAGGTCTGTCACTAAATGTTTAGGTTGTCAGATAATGTAGTATACAAGAGATACCTACACTATTGAATTTCTTGACTAATATATAAGAAATGCCAAAAAAACCTTATAATTTGATATAAAAGACTGTTACCAGTATTATTGACCATACAAAGTGCAGACAGTGTTAAGTATTGGCACTGGAGATCTGTGTAAACTGCATCTTTTTGTGTGTTAGCATCAGCAGATCTGTGAAACATGGATTTATATCCCAGGATTGCAGCTGGATAAATAACACTATCTGTAGCTTTTGTATGGTCAAACTGTCCATAGACTCCCTTTTAAACCTTATGTCACAAGGAATGTCATTTTTAGATGGTGACATGTTCCAATAGCTTGTGCTATGCTGATTATAAAAATGTCTTTGTCAGCATTCTGAATTAATCAGTAGTTTATATAAATTGAATTAACATTACTTGGCTCCCTGCTAGCAGCCTGTGCTGAATGCCAGGAGAGAGGCAGCTGCTACCTGTGTGAGCTTATGTCTTCATGCACACCACCACCTCCCTCTCCTATGCTTGCTCAATGCACATGACAGTTAGTGAGCAAGGGTGAGGGAGCTGCATGTGTATGGAGGAGAGGAGACTGACACAGGCACATACAAGCTGGAACTGTCCTCTCCCCTGGGACTCACAACATGCTTCTGGCAGGGAGCCAGGTAATGTTAATTAAAAGGAACCTGTCACCTCCGCTACAGCCACAAAACCACCTGTACCTTCTACCTGGTCCTGCTGTTTGCAAGTCTCGAAAAGATGTTTTAATAGTTTCTTGATGTTGTAGCATGCCTGTAAAAGTTACTTTTTTCACCCCCTATCCTCGCTAAGATGCAGTGAAGGAGGTGGGTGAGCTTTACCAGGCAGTCAAGCAACCCCGCCTCCTAAAGGCTGTTTGCATTCCCCACCCTCACCTACTGTCGACTTTACTCTATTGGTCACCGGAGTACTTGCGCATGCCTAATGCTCCTCTAATCTCAGTGACAGGCCATCGTGGCCACCATCACGGCCAGCAAGCTGAGTGGTGTGCTTGTGAAGGTGGCCGGATACATGCTGGGTAATCGGCAAGATCAGAGAAGCAGTGCACGAGTACAAGTACTCAGGCATTAAAGAGAGTGACGTTGATATTAGAGGAAGATGGGGAGTGTAAACAGCCGTCAGGAAGAGGGGTTACTTGACAGCCTGGACTAGCCTCCCCCTACTTCACTGCATCTTAGTGAGGAGATGAATAAAAACTCTTTTTAAAGGCAATTACGTTGAGAAACTATAAAATTACCTTTTGCAGACAAACTTCAGGACCAAGTATGATTTGTGGTTTTGTAGGTGTAGCGGCAGTGACAATTTAAGTTTAAACTTATATAAACTACTGAAATGATTCAGATTGCTGATAAAGGCATTTTTTAAACTCAGCATAGCACAAGCTATTGGTACATGTCACCAGCTAAAAATGAGATTCCTGGTGACAGGTTTGCTTTAAGTAACTTATATGCTTTATGAATACATATTTATGTAAAATAAAGTTACCCTTGGCATCCAGTTCTTCAGACTTTGTGCTGAGAGTAATTGGCTGTACCAAGAGACTTTGTGAAAACGCCTTAAAATTTAAAAACAAATGTTAGAATTTATAAAGTTTATATACATTTTTTATAAATTTGTTACAAGCATCAAAAAAGTTTAACAAGATTCATCTTAAAGGCTGGGCTTAAACCAAACCATCAAAATGTTGTATCTATGGGGTTAGTCATCTGGAATTGGTGTGATCTCTGAAAGCAGAGGTTTCTGGCAGAATTACTATATTTATAGAGCACCATTAATGTACATTTGATGAGGGCTTCATAAAAATAACATTAAGAAGATAAATAGGTGCAAAGGACTCAGAACCAAAGTGAACTGGCAAAAAAGCAAAGGGGACCAAGGGTACATAAGGGTTCTAGTACATAAGCCTTTATAGGGCACCAAAAAAATCACCATTTCATTTTTTAATTCTGAGAACCTGCTACTCCATGTGTGAAAAAAAAAAACTGATTAGTGAAATTATACTAACATAACTACAATAACTAGAATGTCTCACGAGAAAACAAGGGTCCCCCGCCCCTCTCCATAGAAATACACAGCGCGCGGCACTGTATTCCGCCAAAAGATAGGACATGTCCTATCTTTCTACGGGCTACGGAATGGTACGGTGCAGCACATGTGCAAACCGTACGGCGCCATGTGCCCATTGCGGTGTATGGGGGACGTATATACGCTTTATATACGTCGGCCGTATTTATGTCCCCTATACGTGTGTGTGAATGTAGCAGTGGCGGCAAACCTTTAAGACACCAAGTGCCCAAACTACAACTAAAACCGACATATTTTTCGCAAAGTGCCGATGCAACAATTTAAGCAGTAACTTATTACTCCCTGCTCTGTCACAGGTTTAAATTATACAGGCACCTGAGGACACCAATACAGTAGAAAGAAGGAGAAGAAGTTAGGATCATCATTGTAGCTTCCTTCTAGGGTCCTGGGCTGCCTGTGATTGCAAGAGTCCTTGGGTCCTTCTTCTATTATTATTATTATTCTTCTATTCTATTATTATTACTACACAGACTACAATATAGTGCATTTTATACACCTGTATATCTCTCCTTTTCACAGTAATCAGTCACTTTAGAGAAAATGTATTATCTGTATCCGTTATCTTGAAAACCAGCTTCTCAATGCACCAAGGGTATTACCACTTATTCTTTCTATGATGTCAGTCATAGCTTAAAAAAAGAGGGCAGAAAAGAGAGTATGGATGCACTCGCAAGCGCAGTCACAGATGTGCTCGAATATAAAAGATGAGGTTTTTACTAGCATAAAAGGTGATGTGTCCTGTGAGTGCCCTACAAGGCAGTTTTTACCCACACATACCTGAATTATTTTCTCCTTTTCCTGAACAAGTTTTTGGAGATGAATAAAGTTGGACAAATTTTCAACAGGCTGGTTGACACCTATATTCTGCTCTTTTAGTAAGCAGTTTTGACAGAATGTAGACTGATCCAGCTTTTCTGAAGAGATCTATAAAGAGATGCAAATTCTACGAGTATATTTTTAAATTCGCATAAATCAATTATACAAGTTAATGTAACATTGTCACAAAAATTAGAGCAATTGCTTCTTTCTCCACTGTTTCAGGCTCCACTCCCAGACTTAAAATTTACAGCCAAATCAGCTTAAAGGGTTTGGCCACTTTCAGTAAATTATTGATATTATTTGTGCAATAAAAAATTACAGTATACAATTTTTCAATATATTTTCTGTATTAATTCCTCATGGTTTTCTAGATCTCTGCTTGCTGTCCTGCTATAGAAAGCTTCTCTATTTACTTCCAGTGGTAAGAATCTGTCCATGGTGATGTGATACACATGCAGGTGCACAAGCCATTATTATCATAGAGCGTTATAGGAATTGTGTGATCATAACTGCTCGTGCACCTGCATGTCCATCACATCACCATGGACAGATTATATCCACTGGAGGTAAACAGAGAAGGTTTCTATAAAAGCAAAGCAAGCAGAATTGAATTGAAACAGCAATTGTATGCTATCAAAGCCATCCACAGGATTAGCCTAGTGCTACCTATGATCAATTCCCCCAATATGTTAAATGGTCATGCTGAGCTGTTATGCACTTATTTTTACCATTGCCAGGAGATCCATGACCTCTCTAGTGTGCTCTTCAGCCTGTTGGTTCCTTGCAAATACAGCATCTTGCAACATCTTCTCTCTCCGATGGAGACAAATTTTGAGCTCTTCAATCACATCTCCACTACAGATGTCAGACTTCCCAAAAAAAAACAAGTATAACAGTCATATTACTTTATGAAAGTAGTTGAATCAAAATGGAAAAAATGTCATTTGCAACTTTGGGCGCAATTTTCCGTTACGGGGGTTAAACACAGTGAAAAACCATTATTATATATTGATAGATCGGGCATTTTCAGTCGTGGCGATACCTAATGTGTTTATGATTTTTACTGTTTATTTATATTTATATCAGTTCTAGGGAAAGGGGGGTGATTTGAATTTTTAGATTTTTTTTATTATAATTTTTAACTTTTTTTTATTTTTAATTTTTACTATTTTTCAGACCCCCCTAGGGTACGTTAACCCTAGGTTGTCTGATTGATCCTACCATATAAGCCATACACACGGAACAATGTAACAGATAGCCTTAAAACATGATAGCCTCAGATCTTTGATGACACGAGGCTGGTCTTGGCAACGGATAGCTTGCGCACTGATGACTTCACGGAGAGCAACGATCAGAGCCAAGATGCCCGGCTGCGATCAAAAGGGTAACAACGGATGTTTGCTTCATTGTGAAGCAGCACCGGTGAGTATGAAGAGGGATCAGCATGTGCAATAATATGTACCAGCTAGCCTATTGCGCTATGGGGTAAAAAGAAAAATTCTTGCTGGTTGGTTGATTTAAATACTTTTTTCATGCATGCAATAAAAGCTATTTATTATTAAAAATTATACAGTGTGATTTTTTTTGTTTATTTTTTTTAGATTTGTCTCTCAAAGTAAAGCGACTATGACAAAAATTTGACCCCCCTTTTTTTTTCCTCATTTCTTTGTAGCGTGGGAAGGGAAAACAGCCAAAAGCCAGCATGGATCCAATTCTTAGTTACACCTATATACACAAGTACTGTGAATACTATGTAAAAACTAAAATTAGGTACCCTGAATCATACCGCCATTATATTCATTATTATTAGACAATGGGGTCAACTGATGTAAGGCTCCCCATCAGTCATATTAAAGTTATAAAAATGTATTTTTTGGGTTTCAAACTTAGTCTTTAGCAAACAAGCCATTTTAGATATTCAGGACGCAGCCAGATTTTTTCAAATTTGCATTGTGTCACATACGTAGGATAATTTAAAAACCCCCTTAAGGAAGCAGGGTTTTTTTCGCTCCATTTCTCACTTCAAAAGTCCATAACTTTTTATTTTCCGGCGTACAGAGCAGGTGTGCGGGCATTTTTTTTTCGATGCCATAAACAAATTTCCACTTTCCTGTGAGGTATTTCATATTCCATGCCGTATACTGGGAAGCCGGAAAAAAAAAAAATTCCAAATGTGGAAAAATGTTTAAAAAATGCATGTGCCGTAACATTCTTGTGGGGCTCAGTTTTACGAATTTCACTTGCGCTCCAATAACACCTCTACTTTATTCTTTGGTTTGGTTTTGTTGCAATCGTGGTGATGGAAATTGATATGGGTTTTATTGCGATTATACATTTTCAAAATTAAACGAATGGGTACGAAAAATATTATAAAAAAAATCTTTTTTTTTGCCAGTGTATGACTATGTCTGTGGGCAGTAAGGGGTGCTTAAAATGGGGTTCATGTGATACGTAGGTTTCCTTAAATGTCATTACTTTTAGGGTGTAGGTGGATGTGCTATGACATCATTTTTGGCAGGATTTTTTCACGCCGTTACCACATGGGTTCATTAAAATTTTATTTATTGAAAAACAAATGGTTGCAGACATAGGGCACATTTACGACAAGAGCTTTGCACCAACACTTCTGTTAAATAAAAAAACGGCTTGCACAGGTATTAAGAAGTGGTCTGTGCTGTGATGTTCGCACGCACAACAGTTTTTGACGCTTCCATGCAACACCATAGTAGGGGGGTTGTTCCAGCTGCAAAATGTGTTGCGACAGCAGCCCTATGCTTAAAGGCGCAACCAAAAAAGTGGTGAAATCTTGTCGGAACCGTACAGGGACAGCGCCATATTCATGAATTCTGGTGCAAATCTTAATAAATCTGGCGGCCCCTGGATTATACAGAAAAAAGCACTTTTAGTGTAGTTTAGTCATATGTTGGTGTGTTGATTTCACTTTTTCCAGATTATTATGTGATTTTTACAAGGGATGTGGCATTAGGAGGACTGTACTATTTTAAGCTATTTTCCAGTTTTTTTTTCTCTTGACCTTCACTTCTACTGTACTCTCCAAATACAATGTTATAACCAAAGTGTTTGTAACCCCAGAATCCCAGTGCAAGGGATTAACTTGTCAGGGACTAGTGCACTTGCAGATTACTGTGTATTGTGGGGGTACCATTACAGTTATTATGGCAGTCAATGTTCATAGATATGGTTTTTTGGAGGAGTTACAGTGATCAGTTTCTGAAAACACCAATATACACTAGCAAAAAAACCCATTATATCTGACCACGTAACTCAGAATAAACGTAATATGAACATTTGTCGCCATAATAACTGTTATGGCACCATGGTTACCCCCACAATACACAGTATCTGACAAAGTATTAGCCCTTGGCAGGGGATTCTGGGTTAATACATCGTATTGTGGAGGTTCCAGTAGTGACTTCTCGTTCTGTGTGGGTACAGTGCCTCAATACTTTTGGTTTGGTTAGTTATATGCCTTGAACCCCTGTTATCTGACCACTGATTACCCAATGTATATACACTGCTACACACACTGAATACACGACAACATCTAAAATCACATTACTGTACATGTAAAGTGACATTACGAGCGCCCCACAGTGTACCTCTCCTGTCACTGTCAGTCGCCTGTACAAATGACAGAAAGCTGTGGCGCGACGGAGATCAGCGCTGATTTTGGAGCTAGCTAATTGATGAGGTTTAAGCTCATTGGACTGAGTTCCAATCATCTCCGATGGACCTCTCAGCTGCTGGGCAGATTAACTCATGCAGGGCTGCGGGTTTAGAGCCGGCAAGACATTCGGGGACCGTCTTAGATTGGGGAACGGAAGCCCGCATTAGCCGACGCCCCTGATGCTTTTATTTTGCCCCTGTGTTTTCCTGTCCCATTTCCGTGGTGTTTCCATCTTTTCGGAGAGGTTCCAAGGTGTCTTGGCAAAGATTCCCTGTGCCACAGAGCCATTGGTACCCTGAAACAATTGTTATGGGAACGTTTGTTATCGAATGCGAGCACCGAGCATTTTAGTGCTAGCTCTCTCTAGCTGCTACCATTACAATGAGTTTATACTGGTTGGATTTGGAAATGCGATTCCGCATTGACTTCTTGAGAGGCAGGTTGCCCTGAATCTTAGTCTCAGTTCCGTGAAGTTTGACCCGACATAGACCTTCCTACAGGGGATAACAAAGCATATAGTACATTTTGGTGCTGACAATTAATGTAGTGATGAATTGGTATCCGGCGGATCCAAGGGGATTCATAAAGTTCATACATACCTCCATCCATGGCCAGACAGATTGAGCGTTTCCACAGGGAAAGGACCCCTGAGTTGAACCATCTGCCCAATGGCGAATAGCGGGTGCTAAAAGTGGCTAAGCGTAAATTGTCTCTCAAACTTCTGGCTAGCGGTGCCACCCCAAACTTGGCCGAGGGGGGACAACTCTGGCGAAAGGCGGATTGACCCCCTCTCAAGATATTCCAATTTTCTTTCCAGAAGACCACGGATCTTCCCATTGTTGTTAAAATTGTCACCAATCTCATCGATCATCGTTATTTACTTTTGGCGTTTGAACAGGTCTTGGCGGTCCATATCACGTGCTAGTCTAAAGGCCCTGAGAGAGAACTTTTTTAGGGGAACCACGGGCTTAAAGAGTTTGTGTAAGGATCCAGAGCATGAGATCGAAAATTCACTCTTACGGTTTTGCAGTTCCGCATGTCCATAGAAAACGGCCAGTGGATGGAATGCTTTACGTAGATGGTAAGGGTGAAAACTTTTAACTGTAGGAGGCAATTAGTAGCCGTTTTTTTTTTTTTTTCTTCAGGATAGTATCGGTGGGCACCTGGTTATTGGGGATTTCCCGATTTTCAAATCCAGAAATTCAGCAAGTCGTGAAAAAACCCCCCATAGGAAGGTTTTAAGGATGATATTGCAGGTGTTATTATAAGTGTTGTATATGAACTCATGCCAACAGAGATAGGACCATCCAAACAAGTAAAATGTATCTTAAACGAAACCAGGCGGGCACATGTGTTTGGTACAAGGCGGAAGGCGAGAGGGATAGCATGCGCCTCCTCCCACCAACCTAAAATAGGTTGGCGTAGGATGGCGAACATCTAGCCCCATGGCCGTCTTGTATGATGAAAACCTGACCAAAAAAGAGGTATGGTCAAAAATAAAGTAGTAATTCGGTTCAGAAAAACTCCATAAAATCCAATAGAAAGGAATCGTGGGTAGCGATTACAGAGGTGATTTGTCCCAGAAACCATGAGTATGGCACCTAGAGGGTTCCTGGGGTGCAATATTGGTATAGAGTGCCCGACGTCTAGTGTAACGATGGAGTTTCGGGTGGTTAAAGTGAGGCGATTCCATTTGTGTAATAGATCAATAGAGTCTCTCACATAGGATGGCAAAGATTATTATAACACCCATGGATGTAGGTAAAAGTCTAATTAGTGTCAACGTTCACAGAGGCCACCAATTCAGAAAACAATCGGGCAGCCCTGAGTGGATATCAATGGACTGTGCACTGGGGCAGTATAAATAACATAAAAAATTTATGTCATTTTTGGTGGATGAGGCCCCAGGCGCAGTGCTTTGTCCAGTATTTTGTCCATTTTGACTTTCTTTAAATGAATTGGTGGGATCATGGGATAAGCGAATGGGGGTATAGAGGACATGGTATGACACTTCAGTTGTGTGTTTACTTCAGAAGGTAAATTCAACTGCCAGAAACAACTTCATAACCCCCTTGTCTGGCCCTCTTTTTATCAAATGAGTATTCTTTTTCAAGTCACATAGTACCTTACGTTCATCAATGGTAAGGTTCTGTCCTCAGTGTCGATAAGTACCGTAAGTAGCAGGGAAAGAACGCCTACTGCGTGTGGTCCAGATTCCATTGTCCGTATTATTCCACAGGTCCAAGAAGACCACATAGGTATTCACCAGCTTAAAGTGTCAGCCAGGCTGGGTTGATGGTTATAGGATCCTAAACGTAAGTTGCCTTGTGCAAATAGAGGGGTAGATATCCTTTAGAAACTCAAATTTGTCAAAACATGCATGGGAGAGAAAGAAAGTCATTTACTAGTACCAAAAATCTCTGCTTAAGTAAGTGGTGGCTAGACAGATTAAGATTGTAACTCACCACCATGCTGGGGAATTCAGTACTTCCTGCCTCGTATCGTGTCCCTCTGGTAGGCATGGGACCAAGTCCTGTGCCAGGACCCGTTTCTTGGTTTTTTGGGTGTTCGGTTGCCTCCCAAGTTGATTTTCTCTGCGTAGCTGTATCGGTGGATAAAAAAATCACTTGAGTTGTTTTCCCCGTGATTTATATCTCTCCCTGTAATTATTATTGACCCTTAACACGTCTCCTGTTCCTTTGGGAATCAGTTGAATTTTTTTTGGGAGCCCCTGTGAAAGTCCAGTTATCAAATTGTTATTTTTTTTTCTTTCTTCCTTGTATCACCTCCTTTTCCAGTTCAGACCATAATTCAGAGTTTTGACCCGCAGTTATAACGAGCCAGGGGGTAGGAGCAAGAGGCAGCGGAGGTATAGAAAAGCCGCACACCTATGGCGAGGGGGAAAAGAAACCAACCAAAAGGAAAGGGCGCCCCCCCTCACACCCCCTCCTCGCCCCCATTTCTCTCCCCCCTCCCCTACCCCCTCCCCTCCACCCCCCCCCCCCCCCCTTCCCCCCTCCACCCCTACCCGCCCCCTACCCCACTCCCACCCCTCCTCCACACCACCAGCCCAGCACATGTCTCCCCCTTCACCTTTGCACCCCCTTTTGGTTATGAATACCAGGATTGGTAAATTGTACCATAGATGGTTGTGTCATGGATATAGAGGTTACAAGACTCTTTGATGGAACCTTAGATGGTTATGTGAGGTATTTGATTGACAGAGTACAGAATATTAAGAAAAGGTTTACAATAAATAAGATAACCTCTGAATGAAAATAAAACTGTGCTCTCTATCAGCAAAAATTAATATAAGACACTGGCTTATTTTTGTGGAAACGCAGTAACAGAGTAAGTACTGAGAAGTGGTCTCTGCGTCCCCACCTGTAGGTAGAACCGCCTACTTTATTTAGGGGTCTTGCTAATTGCCTGTGGAATTTTATTGTCAATCAGTGTTGCTAAACAGTTTGATTCACAAGTTTGATTGACTTGGAGTTATATGGTTAAGATGGGCGAATCGGATTTAACGAAGTGGACTTCGATACGATTTCAAGAAAAATTCGAGTCCGAATCTGAAGGTTACGCTGATTCGTGGGAAACAAGTTTGTTTTTCCTCTTTTTTTTTTTAGTTAACTTGGGAGCGGGCACAACGTGTTTCATGGGGCAGAAAACTCTGAGAAGGAGAACCCCTCACTGGACATCTGCAGAACATATTTGGCCAACAGCGACTGGCAAGCTTCCTCGTGATGTCACACATCTCTATAAAAGCAGGTCAGCCATTTGAAATCTCGCCATTTCACACTGCAGTGTGCTTGTCTGTAGTGTGTAGCTGCTTTTACTGTACTGTGCTTATAGTGATTTCTGCTCCTCTCCAAGGGTGTGTGTGCATTTAGGGAGGTGCATACCCCCAATAGCATTTTCTTTTGTTTACTGAAGGGAACTAGGAAGAGAAAGAAATCTCGTCATATTCCACAGAGCTGGCTCTGTAGGATTTCTGCACTATCCCAGGGTGTTGTTTTAGGAGGATATGTTACGCCAAATAGAAGTTCTTTTTTGTTTGAATGGAATAGAAGACATCTGTGTACATATACACAGAGCTGTTGTAGTGATTTCTGCTGCTATCTTCATGCTTCTTGCTGCCACTGCCACAGCCACGCTCTAACATTGTGCACACTGGGCCTCCATGTTGCTGCCACCTCCCGAACTTTCAGTGTGCCACTCTCTAACTCATGCTGCTGCCATGCCGCCTCCACGCTCTAACATTGTTCACACACTGTGGCATACCACTGTGGCGGCAATCCAAATTTTTCATGGTGCCACTCTCTGACCTCCTTTGCCGCTGCTGATGATGTCACCTGGCCGATCTGTACACTCTAACATGGTGCCACGCTATGGCTCTACCAGGTTGCGGCACCCTAAAGACTTTGTCTTATGCCATCTATAACCCCATGCCGCTGCCTGCTGCTGCTACTGAACCTTTTGAAGTTTTGTTAGGCAAATATGTTCAGGGAAATTGTTATGTGGTGCTTGTCTCTAATTTTTAATTTTATTAAATTAAAAATTTCAACTTCAAATTTCACTTCACAAAATTCAAATTTAATTCCAAACTTCAAATTCATTGTTGCCAATTTGTGGTCACATGGTGCTGCCAGCTCCAGAATTGTCATTGAAGCCCCTCTCTGAAGCTCCTGACTGCTGGCGCCACTGTCGCCTCTATGCTCTCACATTGTGGACAAAGTGGCATACATAAAGAATTTGTTATCATGCCACTCTCTGAGCTCAATACGCTGCTGCTGCTGCTGCCACTGCCACCTTTGAAGTTCTTTTTTGGCAAAAGACAATATTTAGCGAAAATTTAACTGGCTGATGATGATGTGGCGTCTCTCTTCCAAAATTTAAATAAAAATTTCCAACTTCAAATTTATTGTGCCATCTCTGTAGTATACTATGTTGTGCCCCCAACCTCATAATTGTCATTGTGGCCATCTACGGCCCTACTCATTGCTGCCACTGACCAGCTGTCTTCCTTGAAACAGTCTGGTGATTCAATAATGCTAATCACATAGTGCCAATATGTTTTTCTTTCTTGTTTTCCCCTTCACTTCATCTGTTCAGAAAGAAAGAGATATGAAAAGCTTCAGGATGAAGCCAAAAGCAGGAGTGGACTACAGAACACAGAGGACATGCAAATATGCATTTACTGGTCATACCCTGTCTGATCCACTCTGGTTGTTTTGGCTTTTAGCCAAAATACTCGAGGGATTATTAATGACCGATTGAAAGTGGACACTGACGGATGTGAAAAGAAGGGGCAAAGGGTCCAACCGGTCCACCCCACCAAAACAGTATAATGTTGTAGGAGAAGATGACAGTGTAGACGCATTGGTTGGATCATGTGTTATCCTTTATCTTGAGAGGAAAACCTGGGAAAAAAAAGGTTAGTAAGGGTGCGAGCAGAGCGAAAAAAAGAAATCTATGGTTAACAGGGTTGTGAGGAGAGAATTAGAGCGGAAAAATAGAGGAAAAACCAGGGGGCGCAGGACCCTAGTGTGGGATTTTACAAATTAATTATTAAAATGGACAGATTATGGCGCAGCAGGTAATTATAAATATGGTAGTGGAAGGTTCAAGAAGACAATACAGGGGTGTCCTGTTCTCCATCAACAAAAAGCCGGGGGAAAGCTAATATGTAGGACCCAGGGCAGATTGTAGGCGTACGAATATATACTCAAGTATAAGTCAAGTTTTTCAAGCAAAAACTTACGCAAATTACTAGGTCCCTATAATAAAGTCCTTATGTGAAATACAAACAACTCACCCTGTACTCTACTTTAAAACGCCCACGCCAGTTCCTCTTTGTTATGAAGCTCGGCTCATTTCGGTACATGCTGCATACGCGCAACCATGATGTGAGCCGCTTGCCCGAACCCATAGTTGGCAACGCCCATCAGAACACATATGATGTCAGCAGGCAGCTGAAGTCGTGGCGTCTGGTATATGCTGCACTCTCGGTAGCAAGCAGGGAGCCTTAAAAAAAAGGGACGAGGACAAAGGATACCTGTGGGGGCGTCGGAAGCAATTGTGAAATACAGAGTTTTTTCTTAATAGGCCTGGGAAAGGGGGCCTGCTGGCTATATACAAAGGGGGTACCCCAGGGAAGGAGATGGATGCAGAACGAAGGGCACACAGGCGAAGAGAGCTGCGCCAGACCAATTTTTACTATTTTTCAGACCCCCCTAGGGTACGTTAACCCTAGGTTGTCTGATTGATCCTACCATATACTGCCATACTACAGTGGCACAATGTAACAGATAGCCTAAAACATGATAGCCTCAGATCTTTGATGACCCGAGGCTGTCTTGGCAACGGATCGCTGCTCCCTGATGACGTCACGGAGAGCAACGATCAGAGCCAAGATGCCGGCTGCGATCAAAGGGTTAACAACGGATGTTTGCTTCATTGTGAAGCAAGCACCCGGTGAGTATGAAGAGGGCTCAGCATGTGCAATAATATGTACAGCTACGTCTTATTGCGCTATGGGGTTAAAAGACAAATTCTTGCTGGTTGGTTGATTAAATACTTATTTCATGCAATAAAATGCTAATTTATTATTTAAAAATTATACAGTGTGATTTTTTTTGTATTTTTTTTAGATTTTGTCTCTCAAAGTTAAAGCGACCTATGACAAAAATTTTAGACCTCCTCATTCTTTGTAGGTGGGAAAACATGCCAAAGCAGCACTGGATCAAATTCTTATTTACCCCTATATACACAAGTACTGTGAATAAGGTATGGATTTAGTGTCAGGTATTCAGTGGGGTTACAGTGTATATACAGTGGGGTACAGTGGTCAGATAAAGGGGTTCAAGACATATACTAAACCACACAAAATGTATATGAGCACTGTACCCACACAGAAACTATAAGTCACTACTGTACCTCCACAATACGATGTATTAACCCCAGAATCCCCGTGCCAAGGGCTAACTTGTAGATACTGTGTATTGTGGGGGTACCATGGTGCCATACAGTTTATTATGGCGGTACAAGTCTCATATACGGTTTATTCTGAAGTTACTGTGGTCAGATATAAGGGTTTTGTAGTTATAAGGGTTTTTCAGAAACTGATCACTGTAACCCAGAATAAACCATATAACGAACATTGTACTGCCATAATAACTGTATGGTACCCCCACAATAACAGTATTGACAAGTGCACTAGCCCTGACAAGTATAGCCCTGCACTGGGGATTCTGGGGTTACACTGGGTTAATAAATTGTATTGTGGAGGTACCAGTGAGAATGAAGGTACAAGAAAAAAAAACTGAAAATAATAGCTAATAAAAATAGTAAGTCCCCTAATGCCCCATCCACTGTAAAAATCACATATAATCTGAAAAAGTGAAAATCAACACCCCAAACATATGACTAAACTTCACTAAAAGTGCTTTTCTGTGTATAATCCAGGGGGCGCCAGATTTATAAGATTGTGCACCAGAAGTCATGAATATGGCGCTTCCCTGTATCGGTCCGCAGAGTTTCACCTTTGGGTGCGCCTTTAACATAGGGCGCGCAACACAATTTTCATGCTGGAACACCCCCTACTATGTGTTGCATGGAAGCGTCAAAAACTGTTGCGTGCGACACGTCACAGCACAGACACTCTTAAATACTGTGCAAGCCGTTTATTACAGAAGTGTGGTGCAAGCTCTTAGTAATGTGCCCTATGTCTGCAACAATTTGTTCAATAAAATAAAATTATTAATGAACCCATGTGGTAAACGGAGTGAAAAAATCTGCCAAAATGATGTCTATGCAATCCAACTACACTAAAAGTAATGACATTATAAGGAAACCTACGTATCACAGAGACCCATTTTTAGCACCCCTTAGCGCCCAAGCACTAGTACCATACACTGGCAAAGATTTTTTTATAATTTTTCGTACACATTGTTTAATTTTTGAAAATGTATTAAACGCAATAAAACCATATAAATTATTCCACCACGATTGCAACCAAACCAAAGAATAAGTAGAGGTGTATATTGGAGCGCAGAGTGAAGTCGTAAAAACTGAGCCCACAAGAATGTTACGCACATGCATTTTTTAAACATTTTTCCACATTTGGAATTTTTTTCCTGCTTCCCAGTATACGCATGGAATATTATACATCACAGGAAAGTGAAATTTGTTATGCACGAAAAAAAATGCCCGCCACACCGCTCTTACCGGAAATGAAAACAGTATGGACTTTTTGAAGTGAGAAATGAGCGAAAAAAAACCCTGCGTCCTTAAGGGGTTTAAATGATATCTACGTATGTGACACATGCAAATTTGAAAATCTGCTGTCGTCCTGAAGATTCAAAATGGCTTGTTTGCTAAGGGACTAAGTGAATGAAACCCAAAAATACATTTAACTTTTAATATGAGATGGGGAGCCTTACCATCAGTTGACCCCATGTCTATGGGTATCATTCAGGGTACCTTTTTAGTTGTACATAGTTATTCACAGTACTTGTGTATATGGGGTAAATAAGATTGATCCAGTGCTGCTTGGCAGTTTTCCCACTACAAAGAATGAGGAGGTCTAAATTTTTCATAGTCGCTTTAACTTTGAGAGACAAAATCTAAAAAAAATACAAAAAAATCACATGTATAATTTTTAATAAATAAATAGCATTTTATTGCATGAATAAGTATTTAATCAACCAACCAGCAAGAATTTTCTTTAACCCATAGCGCAATAAGACGTAGCTGTACATATTAGTGCACATGCTGAGCCCTCTCATACTCACGGGTGTTGCTTCACAATGAAGCAACATCCGTTGTACCCTTTGATCGCAGACCGGCATCTTGGCTCTGATCGTTGCTCTCCGTGACGTCATCAGGGAGCAGCGATCCGTTGCCAAGACAGCCTCGGTCATCAAAGATCTGAGGCTATCATGTTTTAGGCTATCTGTTACATTGTTCCACTGTGTATGGCGTATATGGTAGGATCAATCAGACAACCTAGGGTTAACGTACCCTAGTGGGTCTGAAAATAGTAAAAATGAAAATAAAAAAAAGTTAAAAATTATAATAAAAAAAAATCTAAAATTTAATCACCCACTTTCCCTAGAACTGATATAAATATAAATAACAGTAAAAATCATAAACACATTAGGTATCGCCACGACTGAAAATGCCCGATCTATCAATATATAATCATGGCTTTTCACTGTGTTTAACCCCCTGCGGAAATTGCGCCCAAATTGCAAATGACATTTTTCCATTTTTGAAAAAAATAAAAAATTCAATAAAAGTGATCCAAAGGTCACATAGTCCTAAAATAAAAGCATTGAAAACGTCATCAAAATTCACAAAAAAATGACATACCACACAGCTCTTTACAACCAAGTATGAAAAAGTTATTAGTCGCCAGAATCTGGCAAAATAGATAATTTTTTTGGACGGGAGGTTTAATTTTGTAATGTATAAAACATTATAAAATTATTAAATATGGTATTAAAAGTTATTTCCTGGAAAAAATTTAGCTACACGACGCATATCCCAGGAACAGGGAAAAAAAATGAAGCCAGCAAAGCTAAACTCTGCAACTGAGACAGATGAGATAGGGATACAGAACCAGCATGCAGATCTAAGCACTGAAAAGCGCAGTCTTGCCCTCAGATCTTGGTGAACGTGAGAAAGGCCCATGCAACCGAAGCTAGCACAGGTTTCCTTTTGAACAATATGGGCAGCATAAACGTTCTTTCCAATATCATGGTTTGAGAAGCATAGCTGGCTTGAGTATCTGTTGAGCAAATGCAGCCTTTTGTTTCCATGTAGACAATTTGGTCATCAACAGAAACATATATAAAAGATGCATTACTTAGTCATGGAGGCTCAAAATTGGAAGCGAGCTCTGGATTCTTTTAAAGAACATGAACTTTCAAACACATCTAGATATAGTACACAGGGCTGGTGGTGCATTTAAAGACTATCAAAAACATGGAAGACTAGTAGATCAGCTTAATTTGCTTCAGAGAGTCAGATAAGGGAGAGGCGTGACTCAATTGGCATAGTGCAATTTTTTTGGCCGAAGTGGAATACCCTTTCGTGGCCTGATGAGATGATGGCAGTCTAAATAAAGGAATTTTAGAGTGTTTAAATTGATGAAGACATTTGACCCCTTCTACCCAAAACTCCAGTCCACCGAATAATGCTACCTACAAATCTCCATCTTCACAAATGAAATTCTTAGTCCTGTGCAGATGAAGTTATTGCAAATTAGTTAGTCAATGTAAGAAAGCGGAATGTATCTGTAATGGCTGATGAGCCAGGATGGTCGCTACAGAAATATTAGCACTTTGTGTGAGATGTGTTACCACCTGAAAATGGCGTACCGAACATTTTCTTGGATTCAAGGTTAAAAGAATTGATGCCCACACTATAGCAGACTTCCATAGAGAATAGTCTCAGGGAACATGGATTAGAAAGATACTGTGGGTTGCACAAACCTATGATGGTTCAGCTGTATGAGTGGCATAAGGGGTGGGGTACAAGCCAAATTTCAAGAAAATCATCCAGAAGCCATCTATGTTCATTGCTATGCCCATGAGCTAATCTTGTTCTTGTTATACTGCAAGCAGTACCGGAAGCTAAGGATTTTTTGAAACTTTAGAACATTATACACACTTTTTACAAAACCTCTCTTGTACATCATAACAAACTTACTGATGTTCAGAGCAGTTTAGGGTTAGGTGCAAGCCACTTGTCCAACTCTCAGACACCCGCTGGTCCTGCATATTCGATCCTAAGCAGTATTGCAAATTACTCTCCTGTTGTTCAATGCCTTTCAGAAATAAGATCACCCTGTCCGAAATGGGATTACTCATTGGCATGAAAAAGTTGTCTACAGTTTTTTGCCCGTTTATGTTTAATTCTCTTCCGAAGGTTTTCTATAGATTACTGACAAAAAGAAGCTTAGACTTGCAACGCAGTTAATTATAAGAGGCAGGGTAACCAAACATTAATAATATAAGAAAACACCTGAAAAAGGAACTGAAATATACAATGAATCAGTAAGCTTGTTTAATGCAAACACCATACCCATTCCAGAACCCAAAGCACCACGGAGAAAACAGAAAAAAATGGATGACTTGGGCTCAAGCAAATGTGACATGAGGGAAGAGCTAAATATACTAATGCAGTAACACAAAATTTATTTTTATCCATGTTTAGACCAGATTGCTCTCTGAACTGGACAACAGATTTCTAGCATAAAACCGACATTCTCATGGATTCAAGCATGCAATTTCCACATCAAAAATTTTCTTTCCTGGACTTGATGACATTGGCTAAACCATTATAAAATTGAAGTAAAACAAGAGAAGTGCTTGTGGGCAAAAACATTTTGTCCAAGGACTATGAGGTGACAAATTTCACAATGAACACGTTATGATGACTTGGATCCACTTAGTTTTCACGCTAAAGAAAGTTTTCAAAAGTCTGGACTATCCAGTAATGCTGCGCGGTGAAACAGTCATTTCAGTACTCGAGACTTCAAACTGGCTAAGACAACAATGGGTCAGTCAAGACTCAAATCTCTTGCCATCCTTTTCATAAGAAAAAACTCCTCATCCAATTACACGATGAGAACCGTCATGATCGTTTTTTTGCCAATAAACACAAAAGGCTTCACCTCTAGTTCCCACAGCAAATAGTTTATCCTACCCTTCCAAAGTTTATTAATGTAGTGAAGTCGTTGGATTGATGACCAATATATAAGCGAGACATTGTTTGTTATATAGTACATATGATATGTGGTGTAGTGTTGGGCACATAGGTTTGCAAGTATATTTATAAAATGGTTCTCAAACGGCTCTCTTGTTCTGTAGTCATGAGGTCTTTTGACTGTAGGATGCTTCAAAGAGCTAAGCCTCGTTGTATAATGATTCATCATTTTCATCACATCATTATGCTGCAAAGATGCATATGACCCTTAATTGCTTCGGCTATTCACATGTCCTTTCTTTTTACTGAGTAGTACATATGTGAAAATAACGGATGTCGATATAATACGACACAAAACAAAAGAAAGCAGATGTATTTTTGGCAGAGCCACAACCATACATGTTTGAATGGAGCCTCTGAATGAACATGTTATTCAAGTTGTAGTGTAGGGTAGATTTTTATTGTTTATGGGCTACTTTCAGCAATGGCACTTTTTGATGAGTTTTTTTCCATTTAACATTATCTTACATAGATTAAGTGTTCTGTCCAAACCATAAAACAAACTCATATTACTACACACATTGCATTTAAATTGAGCTAGTTTTTTACTACAAATTAAAAGAAACCATGGATTCTAGATAATCATGGTATGAGACCTTCAGGACCACAACAGATGCTCTTTCGTTTGCAGAATCTTTATTCTAGGTGTAGGTTTAAGGATAGATGATTGAAGTCTTATGCCAAACTTTTCACCCAACAGTTTTGTACAGCATTTATGATGGTTTATTGGTTGTGTATGGTGTGGGTTGGGTGTATTGAACTTTAATTGTTAGTATATTGACTACAGTTTAAAATGGGGAAAGAAGTAACAGTACTTATTTCAAAAATTCTGGGGCCCCGGCCCCGGATGTTTTGAGAACCAGCAACGCCCCTGGGCAGCATGATGGATCCTCTAAGGCGGCGTAATACTCGTACACTATGCCAAAATTGGGCAACAGCATGGCTGGACAGTAGTGAACCGAATGAGGCTAGATAGCATACTAAACATCCAAGTAATTGACCCCGACACTATCTGGGACTGCCAATGCAGAGGCAGAGGCAGCAGCGGCAGGCTAGTAGAGTGTCATTGGCGACCATACCCTAAATGGACTCAGGCTCACAAAGTGAGGTGAGCAGAAAGTGCTAAATGATTTCCTATGTGAACAAAAGGTTGACGTTACTTTGTGATAAACAGCATGGTTGGTGTTAGGATCAGGGGATCCTACGGACACCCGGAGAGATGTAACTAGTCACTACACCCCAACCGGAGCCTAGCGCAACTTTTTCACCAGACCCACGCAAAGCGGGTGGACTTGCTGCGGCAGGATAACCACTAGCGTTACCCAGGTGTGACTAGCCCACGTTGGCGGGCCGAGGTCGAGGTCCTTAGCGGATGACAAACCGTGTCGGGTCCAGTGCAACAGGTCGGGCAGGCGGCAGAGATGCAACTGTCAGGTTCAAGTCCGGGAGTCAGCAACATGAGGTTCAGGCAGGAGGGAAGGGACCAGCACACAGCACACAGGGAGGAACACAGGTATACAGGAATACAGGAACGTCGGGAATACCACGTAATACCAGGACACATGCAACTACTCGCTCAGGAAGCTTCTCTAGGCTAAGAGGCACA
Organism: Engystomops pustulosus; assembly: GCA_019512145.1. NCBI lineage: Eukaryota > Metazoa > Chordata > Amphibia > Anura > Leptodactylidae > Engystomops > Engystomops pustulosus. The sequence continues at coordinate 57,293,984 of CM033649.1, forward strand.
AAGATCCCGGCAGGGATGATGGGAAAAAGGGTTATATACCAAACAGGAAATGACCAATACATAATCACCTGTGTCGCTGGCCCTTTTAAATCTTAGAGACAGTGCCGCGTCGCGTCCCTAGGGGGGGGCCCCGCGCAAGAGACCTAGTTATCCAGACGGGACGGGAGCCAGCGAGGTGAGTGCAACCACCGGAGCGGGACGGGGGAACGGAGGGAGGCACGTGCACCCGCGATCCGTGGTATGGATCGCGGGCGGTTCACCGTGACAGTTACCCCTCCCCCCCTCGCCTCCCCCTTCTCTTCTTGGTCCCAAGAAACCTCTGGAGGAGAGTCCGATGCAAAAATATTCTCTTCAGCTTCCCAGGATCTCTCCTCAGGCCCGAACCCCTTCCAATCACAAGGAAGAACGCTTACCCCTACGAAACTTCATGTCCAGAACCTCCTGACTTCATATACATCTGGAGAATCAGCCTCAGTGAGCCGGAGGAGGGAATTGCTGGGTGAAAGCGGTCAAGACGATGGCTTCAATGAGGGAAATGAAAGGAGTTCGGGAATGCGCATAGATGGGGAACGGTGAGCTTGATGCACTTGATTAATGTGCTTGATTTCCGTCAAAGGGCCAGGAACCGGGGACACCAGTTTTAAACGCTGGGGTATCTTATATCCGGACGTATCCGGGATAGCCCTACTTTGGTCACGCAGGAGAGACAGACAGGAGAGCCGACGTCTTTATCAGCCTGGGTCTTGGTACGGTCTTGAAGCTGCGTAGAAGGGACGGCGGGTCTGGTCCCCAAACAGTTGAGAGTCCTGCATCAGATCCTCCACGCGGCCATTGACAACATAGGGGAGTAGCAGCGGGAGAGGTGGCGAGGAATACGTCCATAGACCACGAAGAACGGAGCACAACCAGGTAGATCCCGAGTCCAAGAATTGTAAGAGAACTCAGTCCCAAGGTGACGAGTCGTCCAATTGTCTTGACGGGCTGAGACGAAGTGGCGCCAATTAAGCAGCCCAAAGTCTGGTCACACCCTACTAAACTGACCCTTTCGACTGAGGTGGTAAGCAGAAGCAAAGTCAGGATGACCTTGCGTTGGTTACATAAAAAGGAACGCCAGAATTAGAGGACAAACTGACTCCTCGAGTCGGACACAATGTGAAGCGAAGCATGTCAGACGGAAGATACTGTTTTAAGCACACAACTGCAAGCTGTGGTGAAGATGGAAGGACATGGAAGGGGAACAAATGGGAACACTTTGAAAACCGGTCCGTCCCGCCCCCGATGACAGTAATTCCCGAGGAGACAGGCAGATCAGTAAACAAAGCATGCCACTTGCCACGTGAGACACGGCGTCGGGTATCGGGCAACGGGAGTAACAGTCACCAGCCGGTTTGAGACCGAGGGCTTGTATTGATGGGGGCACAGGATGAGCGCAGGATCCCACAACCCTCCCGAACATCTCTTGACCAGGTCTGGCCACCGTAATAGCGGGGAGATTGAGGCCAAGGGAGCGTTGCACCCCAGGGTGCCCAGCCAGCCGAGAAGAATGTTCCCCAAGACAGAATGCCTCTTCCTGAGAGCCGGTCTAACAGACCGTTCTTGCCAGGAGGCAGCTGCCGAAGGTCCACCTGAGCTGCACAAAAGTGATCAGGAGAAAATTAATGTGCCGAGGAACTGGTTCATTTCCCCACCCCCTCTGACAGCTGCGGCCCACTATATGTGTAACCACCGCCCAGCGCAGCGATGACCTTCGGACTGGGAGCTGCCCACTGACGAAATACTGTTAGTTTCATTTCATGAAGTAGTGTGTGAGCGGGAGAAAGCGACACACTGACACCCGGGCTTGCCCTCACCAGCAGCGACCATGGTGTGTCGATGGTCTGCCCCTACGCCGTGCGTGCTTTACACCAACACAGACTTCTTTGGTCCGTGGACCCCCGACCGCAGGGCCCCCAGGAGGCGCACACAGACCATGACGCACAGTGTCGACAGATACGAGCCATTCTACAGATGCACTCCCCGCGTAGTTTGCTGGCCATAACAGTTCTCTGTCTCCCAGGCCGAATCATTTCTCTCCCAGCCTGGGGAAAACGTCTTGATTCAGTGTGTGTATGTAGAGGTCTCCGGGCGTCGAGGTGTTGAGAGAGATCAAGGAACCACTGTAGCGTTCGATAGCGACCAGAAGAGAGAGAGACAATCCATTGGAGACAGCGAACTCCGCGCGCATCGCCATCCACTTGCTCTTGAAGAATGGCTGATTGGTTATCTTCTGGAGGGAAGATATCCCATACTGGTGTGTGTAACACTGCCCACAAGAATCTTCTGTACCTCCAGACAGCCCAAGCCGCACGAATCCCAGGCAACGGAGGAACTGGTGAGACGGCATTGACAGGGGACAGTCTTCTCCCGCGACCGCGCCCCCCCACCCCACTTGGAGATTCATTTTGCGTCCCCGGCAGACAAGAAGTCAAGGCTGCTGGCTCTGTCCCGTTCGTCAGATGTTGTTGGGAAATGCAACCAGTCCTCGGCCCACCCCAAAATAATTTCTCTGACAGCTTGTTGTGCAGCTCGGTGGACCTTCGGCAGCTGCCTCCGGCAAGAAGATGTTAGACCTCTCTCAGGAAGAGGATTCTGTCTTGGGGACATTTTCTCGTCTGGATGGGCACACTGGGGTGCAACGCTCATGCCCTCATCTCCCGCCCGCTATTACGTTGGCAAGAACTGGTCAAAGATGTTCGGAGTTGTGGATCCTGCTCCTCCTGTGGCCAGCAATCAGCTCTTATTTCAAACCGGATGGGACTGTTACTCCCGTTGCAGATACCAGACGCCCGTGGTCTCCGTGGCAATGGACTTTGTACTGATCTGCCTGATCCTCGGGCAATACCTGTCATCTTGGCGGGGTGACGGAACCGGTTTTCCAAAGTGTCCCATTTGTTCCCTCCTGTCTTCCATTCTTCACCACAGCTGAACGTTTGTTCTTCCAAAACATACTCTTCCGTCTGCATGGCCTTACGCTTCAAATTGTGTCCGAATCGAGGAGTCCAGTTTGTCTCTAAATTCTGGCCGTTCTTTCTGTAACAAACTGCAGGTCATCTTGACTTCTTCTGCTTACCACCCCTCAGTCGAAGGTTAAAGAGAGGGTGAACCAGACTTTGGCGCTGCTACTTGCGCCCACTTTGTCTCAGCCCGTCAGAAAAATGGACTGACTTCTACCTTGGGTGAGTTCTCTACATTCCTGACTCGGGATCTATGTAAGGATCAGTGTCTCGTGGTCATGGGAAGTATTCCTCGCCCCCTCTCACCGGTCTACTCCCTCTGTTGTCCTGGGTGGCTGATCTGATGCCGGACTAAGGCTGTTTGGGACCAGACCGCCCGTCCCTTCTACGAGCTTCAGACCGTACCAGACCCAGCTGTAAAAGAAGTCGAAGCTCATCCGTGTCTTATCCCTGGTGACAAGTATGGCATCTCCAGCTAGTCCCGGCTTAAGAGCACCAAGCCTATATAAATTGGGCCCGGTTCCTGGCCCCTTTGAGGTAATAAGACATAATCAAAGTGGCATACAAGCTCCACTCCCTCCATCTATGCGGCATCCAGAACTCCGTCAGATCCCTCCTGAAGCCCGTCGTCTCTGAACCGCTTACCCAAGCAATTCACTACTCGGCTCCGGAGGCTGATCTCCAGATGTAGATGAAGTCAAGGAGGTTCGGTACATGAGTTCGAAGGGGTAAGCGGTTCTTCCTTGTAGATTGGAAGGGCGTTCGGGCCTGAGGAAGATCCTGGGAGCCTTGAAGAAATATTTTGCTCGTACTCTCCTCCAGGGTTTCTTGGGACAAGAAGAAAGAGCGGGGAGGCCGAAGGGGGGGGTGGTACTGTCACGGAAACCCCCGGATCCATACCACGATCGCGGGGGCACCCGTGCCTCCCTCCGCTTCCCCCGTCCGCCCGGTGCATCACCTCTCCTGGCTCCCGACTCCGTCTGGACTAGTCTCTTGCGCGGCCCCGCCCCCTTAGGGCACTCGCGCGCGGGCACTGTATAAAGATTTAAAGGGCCAGCGCAACAGGGATTCGATTGCATTTCCTGTTTTGTATTATAACTGTTCCATCATCTGCCGGATCTTTGTGCCTCTTAGCCTTAGAGAAGCTTCCGAGCGAGTATTGCTGTTGTTCTGCGTATTCGTGTATTCCGCGTCCAAGTGTATCCTGTTATACCTGTGTTCCTCACTGTGCTGTGTGCCTGTGTTCCCGTTCCCTCCGCCTGGACCTCATGTGCTGACCCCGGACTTGAAAACCTGACGTTGCATCTCTGCCGCCTGACCATGACTGTGCCGGGAACCCCGAATAAGAGTTTGTCATCGATAAGGTACCTCGACTCGGCCTACACGTGGCTAGTCAAACTGGGAAAGACCTAGTGGTATCTGCCGCCAGCAAGTCCAACCCGGCTTTGCGGTGGGTATGGTGCTGGTGAAAACCAGGTGAAGCTAGGGCCCGGGTTCCGGGTGTGGCTAGTTACATCTCCCGCGTGGTCCAAGGATCCACTGATCCTACAGCCACCAGGCTGGGTTATCAACTAAAAGATACCGTCAACCTTTTGTTCACAGTAGGAAATAATTTGCAGCACTTCTTGCTCACATCCTGTGGTGAAGGCCTGAGTACATTTAGGGTATGTCGCCATTGACACTCATAGGCCTGCCGCTGCTGCGCTGCATCTGCTGCAAGTCCCAATGTGTAAGGGTCATTATGGATGTTTTAGATGGCTATCTAGCCGCATTCGGTCCCACTCGTCATGGCCATGTGTTTGCCATAATTTGGCATAATGGTACGATATTAAGCAGCCTTAGAGGCATCCAGGCATGCTGCCAGGGGCGTTGCTAGGTTCTCACAACATCGGGGCACGGGAACCCCCCCCCCCGGAATTTTGAAATAAGTTACTGTACTTCTTTACCATTTAAACCTGTATGTCAATATACTAACAATGTAAAAATGTTCAATAACCCAACCCACAAATAGCTACAAACCAATAAACCATCTTAAAATGCTTTGCTGTACAAACTTTTGGAAAAACAGTTGCAAAGAAATCATAAATATATCATTAAAATCACCAGAAGATAAAGATTCTGCAACGAAAGATGTTGTTGTGGTTCCCTGAAGGTCTCTTACCATGAATTATACTAGAATCCATGTTTCTTTTAATTTTGTAGTAAAAATAGCTCATTTAATGCAATTGTGGAAAGTAGTAATATGAGTCTGTTTTATGGTTTGGACAGAAGAAAACACATGCAATCTACTGTAAGATAATGTTAAGATGGAAAAAAACGTCATTAAAAAGGGCCATTGCTGAAAGTAAGCCATAACAATAGAAAAATCTACCCTACACACACTTGAATAAATGTTCACTTAAGGGCTTCATTCAAACATGTATGTGGTTGCATCTTGCCAAAAAATTAAACATCTGCTTCTGTTTGTTTTGTGTAAGTATTATATCGACCTCCGTTTATTTTCACATATGATCACTCAGTAAAAAGAAAAGGGAAATGTGAATAGCCAGAAAGAACAATAAGGGTCAGTATGCTTTTTGCAGAATATGATGTGAAAAATGGATGAATCATTTATACACAGGCTATGCTCTTGAATGATCCTACGTCAAGAAAGATATCATGACCTACAGAAACAAGAGAAGCCTGTTGAGAACCCATTTATTAAAATACTGCAAAACCTATGTGCCAAACATAATCTCAAACATGTATAAAAAATGTTGTTAATTTGCACCAAACACAAACTGACTACTACATAATAAATTGAAGGGTAGATAAAATTTCTGGAAACAGTAGGTGACGCTTTTGTGTTTATTGGCAACACAACGATCAATGCGGCTTCATACTGTAATGAATGAGGATTTTTATCTGAATGAAAGGATGGCAGATGATTTGACGTTCTTGACTGACCCATTGTCTGTCTTAGCAAGTTAATGAAGTGTCGTAGTACTGAAAATGACTGTTCACAGCGCAGGCTACTTACTGGGATAGTCAAGACTATTGAAAACTTTTTAGCGTTGGAAAACATAAGTGGATCAGTCATCATACAGAGTGTTCATGTGAAATTTGTTGCACCTAATATTTCCTTGAAAAAATTGTTTTGCCACAAGCAACTTCTTCTGTTTTACTTCAATTTATAATGTTTAGCCAATGCATGCAAGTCAGAGGAAAGAAAATTTGTGATGGTGGATTGAAGATGAATCCAATTGAGAATGTATGGTTTTTATGCAGAAAATCTGTTGTCCAGTTCAGAGAGCATTCATGTCTAAACAGGATAAAAATAATTTGGTTACTGCATCTAGTATATTAGCTCTTCACTCATGTCAACATGGGCTCTTGAGCCACCAAAGTCATCCATTTTTTTCTGTTTTAAGTGGTGCTTTGGGGTTCTGGAATGGGTATGTGTGCATTCACAGCTACTGATTCATGTAGATTTCAGTTCCTTTTTCACGGTGTTTTATATTATGTAATGTTGGTACACTGCCTCTTATAATTCACTGCAGTGCTAAGTCTAAATTTCTTTTGCAGTAATCTATAGAAAACTTCGGAAGAGCAAAACATAAACAGGGCAAAAAATGAGACAAACTTTAAGCCAATGAGTACTCCCATTGCGACAGGTGATATTATTTCTGAAGGCATGGAACAACAGGAGAGTAATGCAATAACTGCCTTTTTAAGGACGGAATCTGGCAGACCAGCGGGTGTCTGAGAGTGGACAAGCTGGCTTGCACCTAACCTAAACTGCTTGAACATCAGTAAGTTGTAGGATGTACAAGAGAGGTTTAAAAAATGGTATATGTTCTAAAGGTTCAAAAAAAAATCTAGCTCGGTAATGCTTTTGCAGGTATAACCCCCAAAGAACAAGATTAAGCTCATGGGCATAGAGCAATGAACATAGGATGGCTTATGGATGATTTTCTGAAATTTGGATTGTTACACCACCAATTATGCCCACTCATCACAGCTGCAACCACATAGGTTGTGCAACAAACAGTATCTTTTCTAATCCATGTTCCCTGAGACTAATTCTCTATGCAAGCTGCCATAGTGTGCGGAATCAATTCTTTAACTCGTTTGAATCCAAAGAAAATGTCGGTACGCCATGTTCAGGTGTAACACAATATCACACCCAAGTGCTACACCTGTTCTGATCGGACCATCCCGGGCATCATCAGCCATACAGAATACATTCGCTTTAACATGGCTAACTCAATTTGGCAATAAACTTCACTGACACAGGATCAAGAATTTCATTGGTGAAGATGGCGCTTTGTAGGTAGCATTATCGGTGGACGTAGTTTTGTAGAAAGGGGTCAAATGTCTTCATAAATTTAAACACTCTAAAAGTTTCCTTATTAGATGCCATCAGTCTCACATGGAAACGAAAGGGTATTCACTTCGGCCAAAAAAATTGATAGGACAATTAGTCACGCCTCTCCTTATCTGACTCTCTGAAGCAATATTAAGCTGATATACTATGATTACAGGTTTGTGATAGCTTTTAAATGCACACCAGCCCTGTGTACTAGTATAGATATGTGATGTTGAATGAAAGGTCATGTTCTTTAAAAAGAATACAGAGCTCGCTTCCAATTTTGAAGCCTCCAGACTAAGTAATGCATCTTTATTATATACGTTTCTGTTGATGACCAAAATGTCTACCTGGGAAACAAAAGGACTGCATTTTGACTCAACAGAATCCTCAAGCCAGTATGCTTCTCAAAACAGGATATGGGAAAGAACGTTATGCTGCCATATTGTTCAAAAGGAAACTGTGCTAGCTTGGTTGATGGGCCTTTATCACGTTACAAGATCGAGGGCAAGACTGCGCTTGTCAGTGCCTTTAGATCGGCATGCTGGTTCTGTATTCCGTATTCATCTGTCTCCGTTGCCAGAGTTAGAGCTGTGCTGTGCGTCATTTGTTGCCCGTTCCTGGGATAGCTGTACGTGTTGGTAGCTAAATTTTTCCAGGAAATAACTTTAAATATCCATATTTAAGAATTTATAATGTTTTTATTACAGTTACAAAAATTAAAACCTCCCGTCCAAAAAAAAATATCTATTTTGCCCTATTCTGGCGCTAAATAACTTTTTCATAATTGGGTAAGAAGCTGTGTGTAGTGTCATTTTTCTGTGAATTTTGATGACGTTTTCCAATGCTTTTATTTTAGGAATAGTGTGCCTTTGATCACTTTTTATTGGAAATTTTTATTTTTTTCAAAATGAAAAAAGGTCATTTGCAACTTGGGCGCAATTCCGCCACGGGGTTTTTTTTAAACAACAGTGAAAAGCCATGATTATTTGAAAAAGCATTATTAATATTGACGAGCGGGCCTTTCGTCGTGGCGATAACTCATGTGTTTATGATTTTTACTGTTGATTATATTTAATCCAGTTCTAGGGAAAGGGGGGTGGATGGTGATAGATAGAATTTTTAAGATTTTTTTTATTATTAATTTGTAACTTTTTTTATTTTTCATTTTACTATTTTTCAGCCCCCACTAGGGTACGTAACCCTAGGTTGGTCGATTGATCTTACCATCTACTGCCAGACTACAGTGGCACAATGTAACAGATAGCCTCCACATGTAGCTCAGATCTTTGATGACCCGAGGCTGTCTGGCAACGGATCGCTGCTCCCTGATGACGTCACGGAGAGCAACGATCAGAGCCAAGATGCCGGCTGCGATCAAAGGGTTAACAACGGATGTTTGCTTCATTGTGAAGCAAGCACCCGGTGAGTATGAAGAGGGCTCAGCATGTGCAATAATATGTACAGCTACGTCTTATTGCGCTATGGGGTTAAAAGACAAATTCTTGCTGGTTGGTTGATTAAATACTTATTTCATGCAATAAAATGCTAATTTATTATTTAAAAATTATACAGTGTGATTTTTTTTGTATTTTTTTTAGATTTTGTCTCTCAAAGTTAAAGCGACCTATGACAAAAATTTTCGACCTCCTCATTCTTTGTAGGTGGGAAAACATGCCAAAGCAGCACTGGATCAAATTCTTATTTACCCCTATATACACAAGTACTGTGAATAACTATGTACAACTAAAATAGGTTACCCTGAATGATACCGCATTAGACACTGGGGTCAACTGATGTAAGGCTCCCCATCAGTCATATTAAAAGTTAAAATGTATTTTTAGGGTTTCATTCAACTTAGTCCCTTAGCAAACAAGCCATTTTAGATCTTCAGGACGCAGCCAGATTTTTCAAATCTGCCATGTGTCACAATACGTAGATATCATTTAACCCCTTAAGGACGCAGGGTTTTTTTCGCTCATTTCTCACTTCAAAAGTCCATAACTTTTTCATTTTTCCGTGTACAGAGCGGTGTGCGGGCATTTTTTTTTTCGTGCATAACAAATTTCACTTTCCTGTGATGTTATTTAATATTCCATGCCGTATACTGGGAAGCAGGAAAAAAATTCCAAATGTGGAAAAATGTTTAAAAAATGCATGTGCGTAACATTCTTGTGGGCTCAGTTTTTACGACTTTCACTCTGCGCTCCAAATAACACCTCTACTTTATTCTTTGGTTTGGTGCAATCGTGGTGATGAAATTTATATAGGTTTTATTGCGTTTTAATACATTTTCAAAAATTAAACGAATGTGTACGAAAAATTATAAAAAAAATCTTTGCCAGTGTATGTACTATGCTCTGTGGGCGCTAAGGGGTGCTAAAAATGGGTCTCCTGTTGATACCGTAGGTTTCCTTTAAATGTCATTACTTTTTATTGTGTAGTTGGATGTGCATATGACATCATTTTTGGCAGATTTTTTTCACTCCGTTTACCACATGGGTTCATTAATAATTTTATTTTATTGAACAAATTGTTGCAGACATAAGGGCACATTTACTAAGAGCTTTGCACCACACTTCTGTATAAACGGCTTGCACAGGTATTTAAGAAGTGTCTGTGCTGTGACTGTGTCGCACGCAACAGTTTTTGACGCTTCCATGCAACACATATTAGGGGGTGTTCCAGCATGAAAATTGTGTTGCGCGCCCTATGTTAAAGGCGCACCACAAAAAATTGGTGAACTCTTGTCGGACCGATGCAGGGAAGCGCCATATTCATGACTTCTGGTGCACAATCTTAATAAATCTGGCGCCCCCTGGATTATACACAGAAAAAGCACTTTTAGTGAAGTTTAGTCATATGTTTGTGTGTTGATTTTCACTTTTTCAGATTATATGTGATTTTTACAGTGGATGGGGCATTTAGGGGACTTTTACTATTTTTTATTAGCTATTATTTTTACAGTTTTTTTTTCTCTTGTACCTTCACTTCTCACTGTACCTCCACAATACAATGTATTAACCCCAGTGTAACCCCAGAATCCCCAGTGCCAAGGGCTATACTTGTCAGGGACTAGTGCACTTGTCAGATACTGTGTATTGTGGGGGTACCATACAGTTTATTATGGCAGTACAATGTTCATATATATGGTTTATTCTGGAGTTACAGTGATCAGTTTCTGAAAAAACCCTTATAACTACAAAACCCCTTATATCTGACCACAGTAACTTCAGAATAAACCGTATATATGAACATTGTACCGCCATAATAAACTGTATGGCACCATGGTACCCCCACAATACACAGTATCTGACAAGTATAGCCCTTGGCACTGGGGATTCTGGGGTTAATACATCGTATTGTGGAGGTACAGTAGTGACTTATAGTTTCTTGTGTGGGTACAGTGCTCATATACATTTTGGTGGTTTAGTATATATGCTTGAACCCCTTGTATCTGACCACTGTACCCCACTGTATATACACTGTACCCCACTGAATACACTGACAACTAAATCACATTACTGTACATTAAATTACATTACGAGCGCCCCCACAGCTGTTACCTCTCCTGTCACTGTCAGTCCGCTGTACAAATGACAGAAAGCTGTGGCGCGACGGAGATCACAGCAGCTGATTGGAGCTCAGCTAATTGATGATGTTAAGCTGCATTGGCTGAGCTCCAATCATCTCCGATGGACCTCTCAGCTGCTGGGCAGATTAACTCATGCCGGGCTGAGTTTAGAGCCGGCAAGACATTCGGGGCACCGCTCTTTAGATCCGGGGCACGAGCCTAGCGACGCCCCTGATGCTGCCCCTGCTGTTTCCTGTCCATTTCCGTGGTGTTTCCATCTTTTTCTGAGGTTCCCAGGTGTTTGGCCAAGCTTCCCTGTGCAGAGCCTTGGTCCCCTTGAAAAATGTGGGAAAAGTTTGTCTCGAATGACGAGCACCCGAGCATTTTAGTGCTCGCTCATCTCTAGCTGCTACCATTGACAATGGTTTATCCTGGTTGAAATGCGATTCCGCATGACTTATTGTAGAGGCATGTTGCTGAATTCTTCGTCTCAGTTCCTGTGAAGTTTGACCGACATAGACCTTCCTACAGGGGCATAACAAAGCATATATTACATTTTGAGTGTGACAATTAATGTAGTGATGCAATTTGTATTCCGGCTGATCCAATGGATTGATAAAGTTCCTACATACCTCCATCCATGGGCAGATTGAGCAGTTTCCACAGGGAAAGGACCCCTTGAGTCTGATCCCTCTGCCCAATGGAATAGAGGGTCGCTAAAAGTGGCTATGCGTCAAATTGTCTCTCAAACTTCTGGCTCAGCGGGCCACCAAACTTGGCGAGGGGGGACAATCTGGCGAAGGCGATGATCCCCTCTCAAGATATTCCAATTTCTTTCCAGAAGACCACGGATCTCATCCCATTGGTTGTTAAAAGTTGTCACCAATCTCAGTCGATCATCCGTTATTTAACTTTTTGGTTTGAACAGGTCTTGGCGGTCCATATCACGTGCTCGTCTAAAGGCCTGAGAGATAACTTTTTTAGGGTAACCACGGGCCTTAAAGCGTTGTGTAAGATCCAGAGAATGAGATCGAAATTCACTTACTGTTTTGCAGTTCCGCATGATCCATAGAAACTGGCCAGTTGGAATGCCTTTACGTAGATGGTAAGGGTGAAAACTTTTAAAATGTAGGAGGCAATTCGTAGCCGTTTTTTTCCAGAATAGTATGGTGGCAACCTGGTTATTGTGGATCCCGATTTTCAAATCCAGAAATTCAGCCGAGTCCTGTGAAACATAGGAGGTAAGGATGATATTGCAGGTGTTATTATTAAGTTGTTGTATGAACTCATGACACACAGAGATAGGACCAGTCCAAAAAAGTAAAATGTCATCTATAAAACGAAACCAGGCGGTCACATGTTGTTGGTACAAGGCGGAGGGATAGACATGCGCCTCCTCCCACCAACCTAAAAATAGGTTGGTGTAGGATGGCGCACATCTAGCCCCCATGGCCGTTCTTGAAACCTGACCAAAAAAGGGTATGGTCAAAAATAAAGTAATTCTGTTTCAGAATGAACTCCAATAAATCCAATAGAAAGGAATCGTGGTAGCGATTACCAGAGGTGTATTTGTCCAGAAACCATGAGATGGCACCTAGACCGTCCTGGTGTGCAATATTGGTATAGAGTGCCTCGACGTCTAGTGTAACGATGGATGTTCCGGGTGGTAAAGTGAGGCGTTCCAGTTTGGTAATTAGATCAATAGAGTCTCTCACATAGGATGGCAAAGATATAACCATGGACTGTAGGTAAAAGTCTACATAGGTCCACGTTCACAGAGGCCACCAATACCAGCAACAATCGGGCAGCCTGGTGGTATATCAATGGACTTGTGCACCTTGGGCAGTAAATAAAATAAAATTTATGTTCCTTTTTGGTGATGATGCCCAGGCGCAGTGCTTTGTCCAGTATTTTGTCCATTTTGACTTTAAATGTATTGGTGGGATCAGACGGAAGGGGGGTATAGTACATGGTATTATTAAGTTGTTGTTTGACTTCAGTAAGGTACATATCAACCTGCCATAAGACCACATTACCCCCCTTGTCTGCCTCTTTTATTACAAATGAGGTATTCTTTTTCAAGTCACATAGTACCTTACGTTCATCACTGGTCAGGTTCTGTCCTCAGTGTCGATCAGTCCGTAAGTAGCAGGGAAAGGACGCCTACCTGAGTGTGGTCCAGATTCATTGTCCTGTAGTAATTCCAACAGGTCCAAGAAGACCCTCCGGTCTTCACCAGTAAAGTTGTCAGCCAGGCTGGGTTGATGGTATAGGATCCTAAACGTAAGTTGCCTGCAAAAGAGGTAGATATCCTTTAGAAACTCAAATTTGTCCAAACATTGCATGGGAGAGAAAGAAAGTCCTTTACTTAGTACCAAAATCTCTGCTTCAGTCAGTTGGTGGCTAGACAGATTAATGATCTGTAACTCACCACCCTGCTGTGAATTCAGTACTTCCTGCCTCGTCTCGTGTCCCTCTTGTAGGATGGGGACCAGTCCCTGTGCCGAGGACCCCGTTTCCTGTGGTTTTTGGGTGGTTCGGTGCCTCCCACTTCTGATTTTTCCTCTGCGTAGCTTGTATCGGTGGATAAAAAATCACTTGAGTTGTTTTCCCCGTGATTTATATCTCTCCTGTAATTATTATTGACCCTAACACGTCTCCTGTTTCCTTTGTGAATCCAGCTGAATGCCTGAAAGTCCAGTTTATCAAATTGTATTTTTTCTTTCTTCCCTTGTATCACCTCCTTTTCCAGTTCAGCATAATTCAGAGTTTTGAGAGTTATAAGGATGTTAGAGAAGTAGTAGACAGTGATTGTCTTTCAATAAAAAAAATTACCTTTTTTGGTTCATGAATACCAGGATTGGTAAATGTACCATAGATTGTTGTGTATGGATATAGAGTTACAAGACTCTCTTGATGGAATTTAGATGGTTATGCTGATGTCTTTGATGACATGAGTACAGAATATTAATAAATGTTTACAATAAAATAAGATAACCTCTGAAAATAAAACCTAGTGCCTCTCTATCAGCAAAAATTAATATAAGACACTGGCTTATTTTTGTGGAAACGCAGTAAGTACTGAGAAGTGGTCTCTGGTCCCCACCTGTAGAACCGCTACTTTATTTAGTGTGTCTTGCTAATTGCTTGTGGAATTGATTGTCAATCAGTGTTGCTAAACAGTTTGATTTCACAAAAGTTTGATTGACTTGGAGTTATATTGTGTTTAGAGATGGGCGAATCGATTCTAACGAAGTGGAATTCGATACGATTTCACAGAAAATTCGAGTCACGAATCTGAAGGTTACGCTGATTCGTGGGAACAAAGTTTGTTTTTCCTCTTTTTTTAGTTAAATGGGAGCGGGCACAACGTGTTACATGGGGCAGAAAACTCTGAGAAGGAGACTCCCTCAATGACATCTGCAGACCTATATGCCAATCAGCGACCGGCAAGCTTATGTGATGTCACACATCTCTATAAAAGCAGTCAGCCATTTGCAATCTCGCCATTTCACACTGCATGTGCTGTCTGTAGTGTGTAGCTGCTTTTACTGTACTGTGCTATAGTGATTTCTGCTCCTCTCCAAGGGTGTGCATTTAGGGGATGTGCATACCCCAAATAGCAGTTCTTTTTTGTTACTGAAGGGAATAGGAAGAAATCTCTGTCATATCCACAGAGCTGCTGTAGTGATTTCTGCACCTCTCCCAGGGTGTGCTTTTTGGAGGATCTGTATACGCCAAATAGAAGTTCTTTTTTGTTCCTGAATGGAATAGGAAGACATCTGTGTCATATACACAGAGCTGTTGTAGTGATTTCTGCTGCTCTCTTCATGCTTCTGCTGCCACTGCCACCGCCACGCTCTAACATTGTGGCACACTGTGGCCTACCATGTTGCTGCCACCTCCCGAACTTTCATTGTGCCACTCTCTAACCTCATGCTGCTGCCACTGCCGCCTCCACGCTCTAACATTGTTCCACACTGTGGCCTACCATGTGGCTGCCACCTCCAGAATTTTTCATTGTGCCACTCTCTGACCTCCTGCCGCTGCTGCTGATGTCACTGCCGCCTCTACACTCTAACATTGTGCCACGCTATGGCCTACCAGGTTGCGGCCACCTAAAGACTTTGTCATCATGCCACTCTCTGACCCCATGCCGCTGCTGCTGCTGCTACTGCCACCTTTGAAGTTCTTTTTAGGCAAAATATTTTCAGGGAAATTGTATGTGGTGTCTCTAATTTTTTAATTTAAATTAAAAATTTCAACTTCAAATTCATTCCAAACTTCAAATTCATTCCAAACTTCAAATTCATTGTGCCACTTTGTGGTCTACATGTTGCTGCCAGCTCCAGAATTTGTCATTGAGCCACTCTCTGATCTCCTGCTGCTGGCGCCACTGTCGCCTCTATGCTCTAACATTGTGGCACAAAGTGGCCTACCTAAAGAATTTGTCATCATGCCACTCTCTGAGCTCATGTCGCTGCTGCTGCTGCTGCCACTGCCACCTTTGAAGTTCTTTTTTGGCAAAGACAAAATATTTTCAGCGAAATTGTAATGGATGATGCATGTGGCGTCTCTCTTCAAATTTAAATAAAAAATTTCAACTTCAAATTTATTGTGCCACTCTGTAGTCTACTATGTTGCTGCCACCTCCATAATTTGTCATTGTGCCACTCTACGGCCTACTCATGCTGCCAACTGACCGCTGTCTCCTTGGAACAGTCTGTGATTTCCATAATGCATAATCACATAGTTGCCACTATGTTTGGTTTTCCCCTTCATTTCATCTGTCAGAAAGAATGAAAAGCTTCAGGATTGAAAGCCAAAAGCAGGAGTGGATACAGAACACAGAGGACATGCAAATATTGCATTTACTGGTCATCCCTGTTCTGGATCCACTCCTGTTTGTTTTTGGCTTTAGCAATACTGATGGATTAATGACCGATTGAAAGTGGACACTGACGGATGAAAAGAAGGGCAAAGGGCCAAACAGTTATAATGTAGAAGATGACAGTGTAGACGCCTTGTTGGATATGTGTTATCTCTTTATCTTGAGAGGAATACCTGGGAAAAGGATAGTACTGGTTCTGAGCAGAAAAAGACATTCTGGTCACAGGGTTGTGAGAGAGAAAACTAGAGGAAAAACCAGGGGGCGCAGACCCTAGTGTGGGATTTTTAAAATTAATTAAAATGGTACATATTATGGCAGCAGGTATAAATATGGATAGCTTGGAAGGTTCAAGAAGACAATTACAGGGGTGTCCTGTTCTCCCATAACAAAAAGCCAGGGAAGCTAATATGTAGGACCCAGGGCAGATTGTAGGTACCGAATATACTCAAGTATAAGTCAAGTTTTTCAGCACAAATTCGACTTACTCGGCTTATACTCAAGTCTATGAAAAACCAACAACTCAGTACTCTACTTTCCAACGCCCCACGCAGTTCCTCTTTTGTCTTCTGAAGCTCCGGCTCCATCTTCTGGTCCCTGCTGCGTCGCGCAAACCATGATGTGAGCCGCTTGCCGACCTCATAGTTTGTGCACTGCCATCAGCACACACTATGATGTCAGCAAGCAGCTGACGTCATGGTATATGTGACTGTAGCAAGCAGGAGCTTAAAAAAAAAGGAGAATACCTGTGGGGGGCGTCGGAATTGTGAATACAGAGTTGTTTTTCTTTAATAGGCTGGGCACAGGGGGCTGCTAGCTATATACAAAGGGGGTATGTGCTGGCTTATACACTAAGGGACAGGCTCTAGCTGTATACTAAGGGGGCAGGCACTGGCTATATATTAAGGGGGCAGGCACTGGCTATATACCAGGGGGTAGAGGGCTGCTGGCTATATACTAGGGGCAGGAGGCTGGCTAAATAGTAGTGGCTAGAGAGCTGCTGGCTATATATAAGGGGGCAGGCAAAAGGGAAAAGCTATTGACTCGAGTATTAGCCTAGTATATAGCCTGCCAGGGCATGCCCCCAGTATTTAGCCAGAAGCCCCTGATCCCTAGAATATGGACAGCCAGCCTTTTGCCCCCAGTATGTGTCCAGCAGCCCCTGACTCTAGTATATAGCCTGCAGCCCCTGCAGGCTACATATACTGATATAGCCTGCAGTGTCAGCCGCTCGCTGACATCATATAGTGGCAGCGCACGCACTAGAATGTCAGCACGCAGCTGTCATGATTATTCGAGCGACCGCACCACACGGAGAGATGAAGCAGACGTGCCGTGAGTGGGGTGGACTTAGAATATAAGCTGACTTAGGTTTCTTCAGCACATTTTTTGTGCTCAAACACTTGGCTTATACTTGAGTATATACGGTATATATTTACAGCAGTTGTGATAACCATGCAAGACTTTATCAACTACTATACAGGTAAGTACTGTGTAATGATATATAGTAAATAATTTGAACTTTCACCCAGACTTCACATCCTATCTGAACCACTCCTCTGTGGTGTGACGCGGTGGGTACAGCCAGTTTTATTATATCTCTAAGCCACATTCTTTTTCTAAAATAAAACACAAAATTCTGATTTTAGAACAAACATTAAAATCATGGGACAATATACACTCACCGGCCACTTTATTAGGTACCATGCTAGAAACGGGTTGGACCCCCTTTTGCCTTCAGAACTGCCTCAATTCTTCGTGGCATAGATACAACAAGGTGCTAGAAGCATTCCTCAGAGATTTTGGTCCATATTGACATGATGGCATCACACAGTTGCCGCAGATTTGTCGGCTGCACATCCATGATGCGAATCTCCCATTCCACCACATCCCAAAGATGCTCTATTGGATTGAGATCTGGTGACACTGGAGGCCATTTGAGTACAGTGAACTCATTGTCATGTTCAAGAAACCAGTCTGAGATGATTCCAGCTTTATGACATGGTGCATTATCCTGCTGAAAGTAGCCATCAGATGTTGGGTACATTGTGGTCATAAAGGGATGGACATGGTCAGCAACAATACTCAAGTAGGCTGTGGCGTTGCAACGATGCTCATTTGGTACCAAGGGGCCCAAAGAGTGCCAAGAAAATATTCCCCACACCATGACACCACCACCACCAGCCTGAACCGTTGATACAAGGCAGGATGGATCCATGCTTTCATGTTGTTGACGCCAAATTCTGACCCTACCATCCAAATGTTGCAGCAGAAATCGAGACTCATCAGACCAGGCAACGTTTTTCCAATCTTCTACTGTCCAATTTCGATGAGCTTGTGCAAATTGTAGCCTCAGTTTCCTCTTCTTAGCTGAAAGGAGTGGCACCTGGTGTGGTCTTCTGCTGCTGTAGCCCATCTGCCTCAAAGTTCGACGTACTGTGCGTTCAGAGATGCTCTTCTGCCTACCTTGGTTGCAACGGGTGGCGATTTGAGTCACTGTTGCCTTTCTATCAGCTCGAACCAGTCTGCCCATTCTCCTCTGACCTCTGGCATCAACAAGGCATTTCCGCCCACAGAACTGCCGCTCACTGGATGTTTTTTCTTTTTCGGACCATTCTCTGTAAACCCTAGAGATGGTTGTGCGTGAAAATCCCAGTAGATCAGCAATTCCTGAAATATTCAGACCTGCCCTTCTGGCACCAACAACCATGCCTCGTTCAAAGGCACTCAAATCACCTTTCTTCCCCATACTGATGCTCGGTTTGAACTGCAGGAGATTGTCTTGACCATGTCTACATCCATAAATGCACTGAGTTGCCACCATCTGATTGGCTGATTAGAAATTAAGTGTTAACGAGCAGTTGGACAGGTGTACCTAATAAAGTGGCCGGTGAGTGTATTACAATTCATATGTCGTAAACCATAGTACATTCAAATTGCATTAGCTAGTTCATATTCACAATTTAACCGCTTAGATTCCAGGGTACCCAGTGTATGTATCCAATACGCCTCGTGGCGGCATAGCAGATTCTTAAAGTTGCCACCTCCACTTGGTAATTCAACTTGCTCAATTATTTGATATCAAAGTTGTGCAATGTTATGCTTTCTTGAATGAAAATGTGACAGGAAAATGTGAAATCTCTGTCTTGTGCTGACTCCCTGAGCACCACTGGGAAGCGAGCCATCCAAAACCTTGTGCCGTGATAACCATACAATACTTTTAAAGATAAAGTGCACATATATTTAATAGGGAAATAACCAATCAAATTACCTGCTTCAAATTGCACCATGATGAAAGAAACCCCGCCTGGCGGCCACCCCAATGCTCTTTTCAGGCCTACTAATCTTTCTCAAGGGGTGGCAAAAGCAGAAGGAGACCAGTTTAAATACCCCACTCACCAGATATGGAGCATAATACACATGTATCCATCCTCTTACAGTGGCGCATGCTGAGATGCATGATGGAGGCTGCTGGAGAAAGCTTGACAAATATATATATATATACATACATCATATATATATACAGACACCACAACACATACATACATAGCACACATATACATAGTCAGGAGATGCATAACACATTATACACATACTTTACAATTTTTACTCACACATAAATAAATAGGATATATCAAAAAGGTCGGGACAGGGGAATATCTCACAAAATACTCCTTGGATCAAAAAACTAAAATATACGTGTGAAATATTAAAAAAAAATATATCCATTTATACCAAAATTGACCCTCTACCCCCACCCCCCAGAAATGGGGGAAACTTTATAATCTTGAATGGGAACCCCCATTTTTTTTTATTGCAGATTCAGATTCTCCAGGAAAAGTTCCATTGATTCAATTTACAATTTTACAAGTCAGATGAAGCTGTATTTGCTAAAAATCAAAATGGATAAAAAATAGTAAAAAAATGGGGATATCTCAAGAAATACACATCAGATTAAAAAATTCAAATATTATTTAAAAATCTATCCAATGGGGAGGCGTGGCCTTGCAATGGCGCCGAGCAGACACATTTGAGATCTGCTCTGTCTCACGGCGGATCTGCTCCTAAGTGGGTGGTTGTGACAAAAAAAGTCCTCGACTTCAATTGCCATAGAAAAGATAGAGCTCAGCCCTGAGTCCATTTCACGTGTATTATCTGCGCGTGAAAAACGCATTGAAATTGCATTGAAAACGCGCGTGAAAAACTGAGACACTGAACAAACTCTGACTGAAAACTGATTGAACTCTGATGCAAAATGTGCATTTTTCACTGACCAAACCCTGATCGCACCCTGATCAAACTCTGACGAGATCTGCAACGCAAGTGTGGAAGGGGCCTTATTCTCTCCGGTACAAAGCTCTAGCCTACCAAGGGCTGGATTATCAATGGTGCTCTTGGAGCACCACCACCGGGCCCCATCATCTGGATTTTTTCATTGGGTTCCCCGGCCTGGAGCTCCCACGGCTCCATTGATAATGCGTTCCACGGCAGTGAATAAATTGCATGCGCACCTAGAAGCGGCACATGCAAGATATTCTATGGCTGGCTCCAGCAGTGAGGAATAACGCCTACCTTTTGCCATGCAACTTCTTTAAGAAGCAGAAGCGTGGTGACATCACAATAACCCCCCGCGTCATCCACATGAAGACGTAGTGACGGGGGATGCCAGTGGTGGAGGTAATGATTTTTTTTATTCAGCTTGGGGTGGGGACCGTGCCAAAAAGATTATTATGGGAGGGGGCCATGTCCAAAAAGACAACCACAGGATTGCCTGTAGATTCAGGAAAAGCGTCTCACATTGATTGACACAGATTTAGAGGGCATAAAGCCCACTTTGAATGAATCAGATTAGTAATTACTGAGCCCAATCGGACTGCCAGGACCTTTTTCAGTATTTTAACATCACACGAAAGTAAAGAAATAGGCTTATTCAACTCTACCCTCTCCGGGTCTTTCCCTGGCTTTGGCAACAGAACAATCATGACCTCTAGCATAGAGGATGGCAAATGCTGTTCCCCCTCTGCTTGCAGTAAAAGTTGATGAAACTTGGGCAACAGAGACTCCCCATATTGCTTAAACAATTTAATTGGCAACCCATCAGGGCCAGGGGCCTTGTTATTAGCCATGTGTTTCACAGCATGTTCTCACTCATCTAGAGTAATGGGTGCATCTAAAATTGCTTTCTGCTCCTGTGTCAACTGCAAAGGAAAACATCCTGCAAATATTCACGAAAGCTCTCTGTCAAAACTGCTGAATGGAAACCATATAGGGTATGAAAAAAAAGGCAAAAAATTGTTCTAATATGGCGGATGACTCAGAGATCACTTCTCCTGTGGAGTTATGCAGTCCTGCTACAAATCTGAAGTCTATCTGTGCTTGGCAATAGTAGCAAGCAAATGCCCTGTCCTCTCTCCCTCTTCATAATATTGCTGCTGCAGAAAAAGTCTCTTATTCTTGGCCCATTGTTTTCAAATTCAGTTAAAGTAGTTTGCGCTTCCTGCCAACTCCAAGGTGGGGTCTTGGACATAGGTTGCCTCTGTGGTGATTACTTTGTCCCGTTTGGTACATCCAAAAGCTACATTACCTTTTTTAACTGTACATCTCTTTAAACAACATACCTCAGACCATCCCACAGTGTGAGAAAAGATACCGGCCCTTCATTGCTATTATAATATTCAGTTATGAGCTCTAGTATGCAGCGTCCTACTAGGCAGAGCCAAAAGGGGTCAGTTTCCACCATGGCCTAAGCAATAAGGCAGAGTGTTGTACGCCAAGGGTCACCAATAGTGGGGCATGGTCTGATAATGTACGGGGGGGGGGGGGGGGGGATAGGACAAACTAGTGACATACAGCAGCATATTACCACTGCACACTGCTAAATCTATTCAGTTTTACTACTACACATGTCAGAAAAAAAGTCATAATTGGTTTGATATGTAAAGTTTTTCCAAAGAAACCATGGCCCCTAACAGATCTAACAGCCTGGACCCGCTCCCAGGAGACATAACTGTCACTGGGAACTTTAAATTTGTTTTGCCCCATTATGATTGTCCTCACCATTTTCCCTTTGATGAAGCTATAAGAAACGAGGAAACTTATCAAGGAAGCGTGGAAGGGGCATTAATCAGATCACATGGGTTAAAACAAAATGGAGGTGAGATTTTGAAATTGTAGTTTTTTTGTCTAAATGAATGTGTGTTTCAAAAGATTTATACATTATAAAATGCCAAAATGCACTGCAAAGTTTGTTAGCCAATTCGTCCTGTGTACGCCAATACCCCATTTATGGCGATAACCTTCTGTGTGGGCACAGGGCAGGGTATTGAAGAGAAGTGACATTCTGAGCCAATTTGCTTTATCACATTGTACAGGCCATAAATGTTTAATTTATTTGGCAGCGTGGACATGTGAGGATTTATTTTTTTCCTGGATGAGATGCACTTTACAGATACTTAAATTTTAGAATTCTATATCTTATTGATGAAAATGTATTAATTCTTTCTGGGTAAAGGAAAAAAAAACATTGATTTTGGTTTTGTATCATACTTTTGGGCATGGTTCACAGTGTTTTACTTATTCTATTGGTCATTATGATTAAAACTGGGGCATAACTTCTGTTCTTTTCAATTTTTTTAATTGACAAAAAAAGAGCTTATTTTTTGAGAGAAGAGTTGTTCTATTTAATAGTTTCATTATGGGTCACAA
This sequence comes from Engystomops pustulosus, assembly GCA_019512145.1. Taxonomy (NCBI): domain Eukaryota; kingdom Metazoa; phylum Chordata; class Amphibia; order Anura; family Leptodactylidae; genus Engystomops; species Engystomops pustulosus. The sequence continues at coordinate 57,316,492 of CM033649.1, forward strand.
CTGTTTTTAAAAACTCTTATTTTTTTGTGAGGGAATTTGATGTAAAAATCAACATTTTTACCCAATCTGTTTTTACTTTGTTAGCCATGTAAGACCAATTATACTTTAGATTGTCCAAATTATTACTGATGTGGCACTACTACATTTGTGGGGTTTTTATGTTCTTTATTATATGTATACAGAAGGGAGTTATTTTAGGAACTTTATTTTTTATTTATTTTAAAAATATTTTTCACATATTTTTAACTTTAACATATTTTCAAACTTGAACAAACGATGATCTGATTGCTTGTTCAAGTCCAAATCACTGCACTACAATACTCATGTACTTCAATTCTGCCTTAACAAAAAACAGCTTTCTGTTCAATGGTCGGGTCTTTCTCTCTGAAATCCTCAAATTTGCTCTTCGGCTGGTGGGAATCGACCCTGGTTTTTGGGGATAACCCATGTCCAAGCACAGAGAAGATTTCAGGGGAAAACTGCATGTGAGGGATGATGTTGTTTGATTGGCTATGATTAACCCCTTTAGACCCGGCACTCAAGGTCCTGCCTCCAAAGAAAACAGCAGTGACATCTTCTGTTGCAACAGGTGGTAAGCTGTAATTAGACAGCCAAGCAACCAGCTCATCTGCCAAAAAATACCAGCCCAAGTCTCCAGGAGGTACAGCATGAAAAGGCATAAAGCGTGTTAAAGACCTCATACTTGGACGTACCATAAAAAGGAGTTTCAGCAATCAATAAGGATACTGGAGATTGTCTAGGACATGTAAGAAGGGTCACAAAATGTTTTAAAATAGATAGAAAAAACCCCCATAAATGTGCGAAATGGGGCACATTTTCTTACATGGTCCAACGAGTTCCCCAAAAGTGCATTGCCAGACGATAATGCACTCTGCAGCGATTCACTAAGATCGTGCTCCGGATATCCTGCATGTGCCGCTTCACCGCTCAGGTCCGTAGAAGTTCATCTTCTTCTTCCTGGTGTGTGTAAGTGAAATTGTCTTGCGACACAATTTGAAAGTTAAATCCCGCATTCAGTCCGATCGTCCAACAGCCCACCCCGCGATTTCTGTCGCATGAAAGCCAGCGCAGCTTCTCCAAAAACCGTTCACGTGTGACACAATACCAACACAAATCACTGTTAAATACCAGTCAAAGCTGCGCAAATTCCAAAAACAGCAAACAATCCGACGAAGGTGCAACCTACGATCCTTCGTAAATAAGCCCATGTGTACCTTCCTTCTTTGCTGGTCAAACAGTGTCTTGTGTGCTCTCTGGTAGCGCTTACCTTGATATTCAATTGTACTTCATATTTTTTGATATTGGCTTTCGTTCATGAATACTCTATGTATTCAACTGTGTACACTACTTGCTATTTTGCTGTGACCCCTATTGTTGACCTTCCCACATTTTGTGTGGTTTTTTTTGTCTTTTTACATGTCTACACTAGTGAGGACTGGGAAAGACTGACACCAAGTTACTGGCCAATGTTTAGCGTGGACCCAGTAAGCAGACAGGGACAGTTTAGGGGGTTCAAAATTCAAGATCAGTTGCAGGGCCTTGTTCACATGGTACTGAACCTTACAGAGCAGGTTCAAGTGCAGAACCAGCGCCCATGGGCATAACTAGGAGAAGTAGGACATATGATCTTGTTTTGGGATACATAGACGACATCTTTGTGCCACGGTGTGGCAATACGGAGGCTTTTGGTAATTTTGTGGAACTCAAGAACCAGATAGGCTTACACATCATGCCTTGACCTGCCTGGGAACACATGCAGATACCTGCTTTAATCTTTTACCTGAAACATGGTAAGAAAATGGGAATTATTCTCACCGTTAATTCGTTTTCCATTAGTCCACCATGACGACCCCACTTGGAGGATGACCCCTTGACCTCTGTAGGGACAGGAAGCAGAGAAGTTAAATACCCCACCCCCTGCATCCACACTCCAGTGACTACCAAATAACTACACCGGCAGCGGATGCAACTCATTTATTGTATGTTAAATCACACACAATTTTTCAGTAAAGTACAGTATAATATACATGGGTGGGAATATATATGGGTCGTCATGATGGACTAATGGAAACCGAATTAACTGTGAGAACTGTTCTTATGGTAGCTCTTATAAATCTCCTTACCCATTGGTGATCTGCTAGAGGACTATCGAAGAAGGCACTCAACGCAGATATCTGGACCTTCAAAGAGCTGGTCTTCAGGCCTTTGTCAAACCCTGCTTGGAGAAAATCCAATACCTGAGAAATATTAGGAGAGTTCTGGTTAGGAATCTCAGGTTTTCGACTCGCCTTTAAGGTAGATATAACCTTGTGGGACAAGCCTTTGGTTTTTAGCAATTCCCTTTCAGGATCCATGCTGATAATTGGAGAGCCTGGGGATTTGGATGTAGAAGTGGTCCCTGAAATAGTAGGTCGGCACGAGGAGAGAGGTGAATAGGTTCTTCCAGAGATAGCCTCCGGATTGATGGAAACCATACCCTCTTTGGCCAGAAGGGCACCACTAGAATTACTTTTGTCTTCTCTCTTTGGATTTTCTGAATCACTTTGGAAATTACTGGTATTGGTGGAAAGGCATACACCAGTGCCGCATTCCAGGGATGTCTGAACGCATCTAGTTGGCTCATAGGTGTTGAACCATCTAGCGAGAAGAAAAGTTTTGTCTTTGCATTTGTGCGGGTTGCAAATAGGTCTATTTCTGGAACACCCCATTTTTGAGTTAGATGTTTGAAGACCTCATTGTTCAGGCACCATTCGTTCTGGTTGATGGTTTTCCTGCTTAGGTAGTCTGCTACCGTATTTTCTTCTCCTTTCAGGTGGACTGCAGATAGGGATAATACGTTCTGTTCTGCCCAACTTTAGATTTTTCCTGATAAAAGAAGAAGATCCAAATTCTTTGTGCCCCCTTGGTGGCGTAGATATGCCACTGTGGTAACATTGTCTGAGTATATTCTTATATGGTGGGATTTCATTAAAGCTCCGCTGACTTTCATGGCTTCCCACACCGCTCTCAACTCCCTGTAATTGGAAGAACGGTTTTGTATGGATAGAGGCCATTTCCCTTGAGCAAAGGGATCCTTGGAAATTTGCCCCCCATCCAGACCGACTTGCATCCGTCTGGAGTGACCACAGGGGCCATGGGTCCCAAGCTATCCCTTTTTTTAGGTTCTCTTGATGCGTCCACCAGGTTAAGGCTTCCTTGCCCTCTGCAGGGATCTCTATCTTCCAATCTAGATGAGTCGGATCTTTGTCCCACACTGATTGGAGCCAGTTTTGTAATCTGCGGGTATGAAACTGACTCCACTGTACTGCTTGGACACATGCCGTCAGCTGGCCTAATAACTTCATCACATGTCTTATGGAACAATTGATCCTCTTCTGAAATGATTCTACTTCTTGACAAACCTTTGATACTTTTTCCTGAGGAAGGAAGGACATCTGGAGTGATGAATTCAGAGAAATCCCCAGGAACGTAATAATCCTGCTGGGATTCAGATTTGATTTTCCCCAATTTATGATCCAACCCAACTGTTTGAGGGTGGCAATTGAGAAATCTCTGTGATGTGTTAGCTCTTGTTCGGATCTTGCCACAATTAGTAGATCATCCAGATGCGGGATTATAATTATCCTTTTTGTTCTTAGGAAGGCAACTATTTCGATGATAATTTTCGAAAATGTCCTTGGAGCCGAGGATATTCCGAAGGGAAGTGCCTTGTACTGGAAATGGCATATGATGCCTTCTGGGTTGAGGACCGCAACCCTGAGAAATTTCTGGGATGCTAGATGTATTGGCACGTGATAATAGGCATCCTGAAAGTCGATTGTGCACATGAAGACCTCTGGGGGAATCTGGGTGATCGCCGAGTTTACTGTCTCCATTTTGAATTTTCTGTATAGGATGTATTGATTCAGATCTTTCAGGTTGCAAATCATCCTGAATGTCCCGTTGGGTTTTCTTATTAGGAATAATGGGGAATAGTGACCTTCCCATATTTGTGATTCTGGAACCGGAATGATGACATCCAGATTTAATAACTTCTGAATTTCCATCCACAGCTGAAGAGCAAGCTCTGGAGATGGTTGCTTGGTGAGAAAGAATCTTTGGGGAGGAAGAGATGTAATTTCCAGCCTGTATCCATCTTCCAACATCGTTAAAATCCATGGATTCTGCGTAATTTTCATCCAATGTTGGTGAAATTTCAGGAGTCTTCCCCCCACTCTGGCGTCATTTCCTAAATGATGGGGTGGTGTTGCTGGAGCTAAGGAGGAACCCCCTTCCTCTACCCCCTTTTGGGTAGCTCCATTTCCCCTGCTTTCCTTTCCCTCTATAGGGGAATCTCTTTTCTTTCTGGTCCCGAAAGGGCTGCTTCTTCTGAGTCGCTTTTTGCCTCCGAGCCCTTCTTCCTATTGGCTGCCTTTTCAAATGGTATCCGAACTCCTGTCCAATAGGTATTCCCCTTGGAATGGAGCCACACAGTTTCGATTTGACCTGAGTCTCCTGTCCATGTCTTAGCCATAGTGTTCTCCTTGCCGAATTGGAAAGTGCTCCTTCTTTGGCGCTAAACCTTACAACCCTCTGCTGAGGCGTCCGCAACAAAGGCTGCTGCTGATATTAGGAATTGTTTCTAAGAGAATCTTCTCTTGGGTGTTCCATCCTTGATGTATTTTCTAGCTCAGATAGCCAGAAAAAGGGTACGAGAAACTGATTTGAGTGGCGATATTAGATTTAAGATTCCACATAGACGATTCCCATGTCTTTTTCAGCGAGCTGTCTGCTTTGCGGTGTCCATGGGATCTTGGCTGAATGAATCTCAAGGGAAGATCGGTCTTTTTCGCAATTTTTACTGACCTGGAACATCTACCTCGGAAACGAATTCCAGATCTTAGATTCTTCTTCCCCAAAGGATAGACCGACTCTTAAATTCTCTTGATATAGAAATTCATTTTCTGGTTCTCTCCGTTCCTCAAGGATTAGATCCTTCAGGGTCTTATTGATCGGAAAGACGCGTCTCTTTTTAGCCTTAAGGATCCCAAAAAGCTCATCCTGAATAGATGTTGGTTCTTCAACCTCTTCAATCTTTAAAGTGCTCTCATGGCTTTCAATAGAGGATCTAAATCCTCGGACATAACCATGTATTTAGATTCCATTTTTACTGCTGATGTAGATGGAATTGAATCTAAATCTAACGAGTCCTTGACCGAACCCTCTACTGACTCTATATCGGACTCTGATTGGTATTCAACTCTTTGTCTTTTTTGTACAGGTTCCTGAGGTAATAGGTTAGCTAGAGATGAAGCTAACGAACACTGAACCTCCCCTTTTATAAAAGTCCTCATTTCGTCCATAAAGGATGATTTTTCCTCCTTCAAGAGGTTATCAATACAGTCCTTGCAAACTGCTTTCTTATAATCGTTAGACAATTTGTAAAAGCACATGTTGCATCGACGGGAGGTAACTTTTCTTTTCCCCGCATCTTTGGGAGGTAGATCCTTAGATTCTCTATGCTTCTCCTTCTCTTTCGGTTCCTACCAACAGAGAAGGAGAACAGTGTCACTATCCAAGAATAGGAATACTAAATCTTTAGGCATAAATTAATTTGTGTATGTTAGGATATGACCCACAGTAACACTTAGATACCCCCGAAACCACTCACAGGAGCTATAGGCGGGGGATCTATAGACACAGCATCCATAGTACAAGATTCCACGTTGCCAATGGTTATACACTGCACCTATGTATACACATATAAATATTAGCATATATCAAATAAACGTTATATATATATATATATATATATATATATATATAATGGACTGCTGCTCATACTTGCCTTGGACACACAAGACCGTGAGGCAAGGCAAAATTTTGGCCCAATATGGTAATGCCTGAAAAATATACAGCCCATATATAATACTGAGTCATTGTATATTAAATGTTTCAGGACGAGTTTACAGTGAACAGATACTTTAATAGGCCACAGAGGATATGGTGCGCCGGTACACAGGAGCATTAGACCTCAGATCATTGTGCGTCCCCGCCAGCTTTTAATCTTACCGCTCCACACGCCTGTTTCCGGATTCTGCGACAGAAAACCCCCACTTCCGGCGCGCCGCCGGAAGTGGTCACCGGCGGCCGCATCGAGTGCACTGCCGCCATTTTGTTGAAGTCCGGGTGTCGTAAACCTCGCGGGGTCGCGGACAGAGCCGGCACTACCGGCCCGAGATGCCGGACAAGGAAGGGTCGTCTGCACCGATCGCTGTCCTGGACCGGAGGGGTAAGAGGATATCCTCGCGCCACACATTCTCCCCTCTCACTGTCCCACTTGGAAGGAACGGAGGAGAGATTTCTCTACTCCCTGCCCTGTGTAGGGACAGGAAGACACTGGAGTGTGGATGCAGGGGGTGGGGTATTTAACTTCTCTGCTTCCTGTCCCTACAGAGGTCAAGGGGTCATCCTCCAAGTGGGGCCGTCATGGGGGACGCTATGGAAATAAGCAGTTGGTCTCGAGACTTCTGCATGTTTTTTGTTGTGTATTGGATATATAAGAGCCAAATAAAGCAAATGATTTTTAGTCACTAAATCGCTCAAGTTGGCTTCATTTACATTAAGTGAATGAAGATTTATACACTTGCTCATATTTTAATTTTTCAGAGAAGTATGTGGGCTTATGTCTTTTTCTCTCTCTCTCTCTAACTGCCAATATGTTGCCCTTTTTTTTTTATATAAGCAATTAAATTAAAAAAGTACCATACATACTTGTGCATAAACTGAGATTTACAGCTCAATTTTTGAGCTGAAAAATTCTGACTCGGCTTATACACGAGTCAGTCTTCATATGGGCGGCTGTCTTTGCCGCCTAAAACACCCTTATGACTATGCAAAGATCGGACAGGAGCTGCCAATGGTATGTGTGTGCGGCAGCCCCTGTCATACATGCAGCACCCGGCCCCAAAGCACTAACCTGTTACAAAATGTATGCGATTCGCAGCGCATCTCCTCTCTTATCGGGGTCCCTGGGTGTGCGGGAGCAGAATGGAGGGAGTGTTCTGCGGCTGCATACTGTAGGGATGAAGTATGCAGCTGCAGCTCCTGGGTGGGAGAGAGGTGCAGGGGCTGTCAGTTCCGCGGCTGCATACTTTATGGATGAAGTATACAGCCGCGGCTCCTGGGTGGGAGCAGTGGCATTTCCCACCCTCGGCTTATACTCAAGTCAATAAGTTTTCCCAGTTTTTTGTGGTAAAAGTGGGTATTTCGGCTTATATTCGGGTTGGTTTATAATCAAGTATATATGAAACAAAAATTCTACACTTTATATAGTAGTAGTGAACAGGATAACCTATAACAAACAGTGAAAACAATATTCATAGTGGCAAATGGTGTAAAAACATCTAAGCAATAATAAACTGTCTTGGAAATGAAAGGGCAACTTCTGAACACCAAAGCAAGTCTTGAAAAACATACACGGCCCCATAAGTTTTTTTTAATCGTGACAAGTTAATTTTGGTAAGGTGATACTACACTAATTATCAAAACCAAATTCAATATACAAATTAGTAAATAAGGAAATTAGCTTTGGATGAACAAAGTGATCTATTTTAGAGAGCCGCCTCTATTTCTTTTTTTAACATACTTTATTCAAACCACGAGTCTAAATATCCTGTAATGGTTAAACATATTACAATGGATGGATTTGATGTGAATGTAGCAATTTGATGAGGAGTTTATAATATTATTCACTGCAAAGTACCTATATATATGTGTGTGTTTTTTTCTTCCAAAATGAAGCAAACTAAAGTTTTATTTTAAGTTTGGTGACATTTCTCAACATGAATGCTTTAAATTGAAAATGTGCCTCTTAATGAAACATTTCACTGAAAAAGGAGTTGGTCAAAGTTTAAACCAAAAAGACTGGGAAGGTCAAATATATGAACATGAAAATGATGCTTACATCTCAAACAAAAATAAATAACGGAACACAAAATATTTTTTCAGTCTGTATAAATTTTCATTTAGTTAAACCGCATTCAATGTTCAGTGTACAGGAATCTGAATTTCTTTAATGACAAAGTCCTTTACAAAGAATATATGGCAAATGGCAATTGACCTCCTTTATTAGTTATAGATCTATTTTTGATTCTAACATATAATGGTAATCACCTTGAGCTTTTCCATAAATATGCAACATTATGTGGGACACAGACTATATATACAAAACAAAGGAAAATTTAGCAAAGTGTATATATTACATGTGCGGCTATTTTTTCTTTGTGTTCTCCAAGTTCTATGAAAGGTTACAAGTATGACATTTTTGTTTTTCACCACTAAATGTGGCATGTAAATTGGATTATTTTGCCTCTTGAAGTCTTCGTGTTTGCTTCTCTTTGGCCTAAAAAAAAAAAACCCCATACATTAATAAGTTTAAATTAATATTGTTCAAGCATGTGAAAGTACATGTTTTTTTAATGATAAATGGTATGTAATACAAACTTTTTTTTTTTCGCGGCTTGACTTGCCAAAGCTTATGACTTTTGGATCTATGCATTTAAAATCCTTATTTTTCAGCTGTTATGTAAAGGCACCCAAATACATTTGCATCCAGTTTAGCTTTTTTCATATTAAATATTTTTTGAACTTCATTTTTCCCAATTTAAAATAACATCAAATACTGTACAAGCCAATCTCATAATATATCTGCCCTTTTCATCTCTGGCAGATTTCCATTTACAGATAAGCAAAGCGATCTTACATATGGCTTCCACAAATAATAACTAGTAGGTGGATTAAATATCCCAATCAGGAGATTTTTTGGCATAACAATAACATATTACTTGCCTTTTCAACTAGTGGTATTAACTGTTGATGTTCTGCTAATGTTTTCAACAATTCCATGATGAATGGAAGATAGTTGTGCTTCCTTCTGATATTTTCAATCTGGTTAAAGACAACAGACTCCTATTTTAGCAACATAGCTCATTGTATAAGGTTTACTGTACATTGTGAAAAAAAAAGTTTAAATTAGTAAATAATTAAAAGTTTAAATCACTCCCCCTGTCCTATAAAGAAATTATAAATAAACAAACATGTTAAGGTATTTTGATACATGGGGATACCTATCTATCATAATATAAAAATGATTATTTCATGTAGGAGAAAAATAACCCCACCCAATCATCTGATTTTTAATTTAACCTTGGATAAACTGTAACTAAAATAATGTTAAATCCAACCTTGTATCTTTTAGTCTTCTGTTGTTCTTCCTCTAGAAGTAGTTGGTATTTAGCCATTTCAGACTGAATCGAATTTACAAGACTGTTGTGTTCTGTTTCCATAGGTTCAACCTGTCATTTATAAAAAATAACAAAGGTAAATTAAGAACATACTAAAAAAAGTTCTTATACAATCAAATATATATATACATATATATTTTGTATCATATATATTGTACTAGAAGTACAAACCATGATTTACACTGAATCGTATAGTAAAAATTTGCACAATGTGAACAAAAACAACCATGTCAAGCATAGTTATTTTTATTCATATGTTTATTAAAGCCGTTGGGAATAGGGACAGGTTTTCGTGGCTGGTTGGCTGGATGAAAGCTAAAGGCATTGCAGCTTCTCTGCCCTTCTTTGTTTACAGGGGCACGGACTGGAAAGAAGGCAGCGCAGGACGCTGGGAGGGAGTGCGGAGTAAGTAAATGTTTATTATTTTTTCAAGCTGCCTCCCTTTTTTGCAGTCTCAAACAACCCCTTTAAACCTTTGGTATTTAATCCAGCCAATTTTCAGGCCTCACTTGTAACAGGCCTCTGCGCAAAATGATACATCCTGTCTTAGCAGTGATGTGCCAAATGTGTAGATGGAGGATGGCCGAAAAAAATGTGTTTTACATGTTACCTATATAATATATTGAGATATAAGGTAATTTCTGTTTCGGTAACAATCAAGTTTTCAGGAGCACTATACTAAAGAAGAAGTCTTGAAAACTGCGTATAGACAGGGACAAAGCTATACAGTTTTACAAAAAAAAAAGTTTTAAAGAAGACATGCCTTACAGACCTCTGAAAGTTGTTTTTGTAATTCAGATATTTTTTTTTCATAAATTTTCTTTCTGTCCGAAACAATGGCCATCAAATTGAATCGTATTTCCCCTTCACAATACCTGTATACAGAAAAAAAATTAATGCCTGTTAACAACTAGAGTCACAACTCATACATATCAATTTTAAAAGAAAAAAACATACAAAAAAGCACAGATTTTTAACTGAGGTTAATATATTTCAAAAACCTTTTCATACTGGTAACCTTGCACAAACCCCTTCTCGCAACTTGACATAACTGTACCATCATAAGGAGCAGGTTGTGACCACCCCATGATATATAGTTAGGTCATTGAAATTAACCGGATATAGAAGCTGAGCCCGTGGAATCGCTGCAGGAGCTCGGCTGTGTGTGAAAGCCAGCCTCCCGCAGTAACAGCTGGGATCCATGGGGCAGCACATTTTTACTATATGATTCAGTGTATATCATGGTTTGTACTTCTAGTACAGTATGTCAGTTTAGACCAGTATATAATTGTATAAGAGCATTTTTGTGTATGTTCTTAATGCCATCTTTCTTATTTTTGCGCGGACCCATCTCTGCCGGCTATTACAGCATAGAGAAGATAGAAGAGTAGCCGCGCCAAGGATTGGGAGCCGGAGTGCGAGTATGTAAGTTTAATTTTTTTATGTGCTGGGCGGGCTGCAATATGTCCAGGTCAGGCGGCCGAATCCAACCATTGGATCTGCTCAGCTTTAGTCATGTCCTTATTTTATCAGTGTTATCAACAGTAGTAGGATATAACAGGAAGGTGTCGATGGAGGTTTATAAGACTGTTGATAAAAAAAAAAAGGAAAAATAGTATCCGATTTGCAAAAGGTTATTTATGGTAATATAGTAGAATACCTATCTCTAAGCAGTGCAGAAAGGTGGATACTTGATTTAAAATGTAAAGGCAAAACAATGAGCTGAATAATGAAAATGTGTCATTATGTACTGTAGAAATTGCCATCACCATTTATTCCGCAAACCCCCCCCCCCCCCCAAAAAAAAAAAAAAAAAAACATAAAGACCAAGATTACTTTTGCATCCGTTTCTCTATGACAGGCCTCACAACACTGATCCAATCATCCTGATTGCAGGAACCTGCAAAATAATAGTTAAAAAAAAATTACATTTAAGACGTAATTATAAACATAAAGGCAATATTTTGCCTTAATATAGAACTTAATAAATCAAAAAAATATTATACAAAGGATTAGAGTACACATCTAATAAATAAACATTATCTTATACATGGCTGTAACTGTGTTTCAATGTTTCCAGTTTGGATACCATTTCTTTCAGAGATCCAGTCAAGGAGGGTGGAGAGCTCTTGGACCGCCACTGGCTCATTGTAATGAATCTTCAGAAACCGAGCAGCCTCAAGTCTGACGAAAACCCAAGGCTGTCGTGCCAGCCAATGACGTTCGGGGGAGAAACAATCTCAATAAAGAAGGTGGCGCCCACGCGCCACCGTCTTTTAAAAGGCGCCATTGCCGGCATTGGAAGGGTTAATAGCCGCGACCAGTGCAAGCACCAACCACGGTTATTAGCGGTGGGGGTTTGCTGCAATATGCAACAACCCCCACCTGTCTATGAAGAGGGCTCAGCCGTAAGCTCTCTTCATACACCCCCCGCATCTCTACGCTATAGAGCTACGGCGCAGAGCGTATGTAGTATGCGACAATAGATAGAAATGAATAGCAGCCTTGAGCCGAGCTAGGTTGATGTGCACTTTTAGCATTCATACCCTACTGCGTGAGGATTTTCACCTGAGGATGTGAATAAGATTTTCATTATTACAAATAACTAACTCATATACGTATATAGTGTTACTAGATGGCTATTTATAGAAGGAAATCATATTGCCCTTTTTCTGTGCTTAAATCGCAGATCGAGACAATTTTAGTAATTTATTTGGTATGCCCTAAGCCCCCTCAGATTAGACTGTGACTACAGCACCAGACCAGACTAAGACTGACACTGTAGGCCTCCCAGAGAATCCTACGGCTAACGCCATCCCCAGACGAGATTATAACCAAAGCATCTGACCAGAATAGGAATGGTTGCTGTGTTATAAAAACTGAATTTTTTTTTGTTTTTTAATTACAATTATTTAAATATGAACTTTTTAGCAGGCAAAACATTATAAAAGTGTTCTTACCGCTGTTATTTTTCAAAGACCACTTATAACAGTGATCTTGTTGTAACATCCCATAGGATCACTCTTATCAGTGATCTGTATGTACAGACATGCAGAGGATGCACACTGCCTCATCTATATATGTCTATTAGTATGAGTGCTGTATTTGCTGTGACATTGTACTGATAATATCGCCACCTGTCATAGTACAGGATTGGGCTGTCACACTGACAGGGAAGGAGCAAAATTACCATATACTGCTTTACAGTAGTATAGTAGTATATGCTAGGATTGATCAGACAACCTGAAAAATAGTACAAAAATAAAATGAAGTTTAAAAAAAAAAACAAAAAAAAAAAAACCCTAAATAAGTTCAAATCAACCCCCCCTTTCACTAGAAGTGATCTAAACATAAACAGTAAAAATCATAAACATGTTAGGTAGCACTGCATTCCAAATTTCCATATTCATCAATTTATAAAAGCAGGTTATTTCTGGCAGTGAACCCCTACGCTGCTATAGAGCCCAAGATGAAGTGACACACCCCTCGAGGCTTTCCGCCTAATTTTTCACTGCTCATTTGCATATGGTTTTGGAGGCAATTTTGTTTTTAGGTAAACAAGCAAGTTTAAATGAAGGAATACTAAAAAGGATATCTCAGAACCTGAAAATGTTGGGTTCCAAACTATCAGCTTCTCATCTAGGAGTTGTGTCAGAATAAGCGTGTATAAATTTAAATACAAAGTTTACTACAATCATCTTCACTATTGATTTATGCCATGCGGTTAATAGTTTAGATATGCTTAAAAAAAAAAAATCCTGTATAATGATTTTTTTTTAAAAAATTCTAAAACAGTTTACCAAGGTCAATTGGTCCATCCCTCAAGCCGTCCAACTCATATAATCTTCCATTAAGAGGAACATAGCTGACAAAGTGAAAAGCATCATCATCTTTTGTAGAAGATTTTGCATCAAATTCAAACATTTGCTGCCTGTAAGAGAAGCAAAAAAGGTTACATAATAGAGTAAAACAGCAAGAAGTCCTGAGGAAGATGCTGTTGAATAGTTCTTTTAAGGTTAATAAAGGTATTTAGTGCTGATCTGTTAAGGAAAAAATAATAATAAACAATGTATTGTCCCCAGGGAAAAAAGCATGTGTCGCATTCAATTTAAGGCTAAATTCAAAGCCATCTATGGGGGACATAAGTATGGCCGCAAGCATGCGGCCATACATACGTTCCCCAGACGGTCGTGTGAATGAGCCCTAAAACACACAATACATAGAATACACAATGCATAAAAACCATACACTACAACTACCATTTAAAACATCTAAAACATATTTATGTAAAAACATAAAAACAAAAAGATACAAACACATACAAGATAGCACTTGTCTTTCTTTACCAAGATTCTGATAGACCATGGGTGTTCAGCAAATGGAGACCGCTTGGCACAAAGAAGATGGGCTCCCTATTTAGCATGAACTGCTTTTACTTACATGCAATTTTGAATCGCTATACATGAGAATAAGGCACGTGGATGGATTAAGAGCAATGAAATTGTAGCTAACTATGGAAAACTTGGATTGGGAATTTGCATGGAACTCTTGAGGTTTGTGCTCTTTCACAAATACGTTGTGTTCAACGGGTCTACAGCTCCAGGGATCTGAAATGGGGTCTGCTTGTGTGCCCTCATATGCAAATTTGATCCTGGGGATGTGGGACCCAAATGTTGCAATGGACCACATCATTTTTAGGTGTGGCACATCGATGACATCCTGATCATCTAGAGAGGCACCAATGAAGATTTTGATATGTTATTTTGCAAAATTAAGTCAGAAGGTGCACATCATAAAACTACCATACAATACTGGAGATTCTAATGCATGATGCAAGTGGATTCATACAAACATATTCAGAAAGACCACCTCAGTTAACTTAATGTTATATTCCAGCTTACTGCAACCGTCATGTAAGAAGCAAGCATGTGAACTGAGCCAGCGTATTTCAAGAGAGGTTAAAGGTAACGATCAATAAAGAGAGCTTATAAATGTGCCAGAGATACACCACTGGCAGGACTGCTATCCAGTCCGAAACCGCAGCAAGATATGTAGAGAAGATTTATTAGAAATAATCACTCTTAGTGGACAGTAATGGAACCTTTTGGCATATTCCTCGGTCTGACCCCACTATTGATAAACATATTTTACCCCGTGCAATTGTAACCGCGAGACAATCAAAAAATCTTGGTCAAAAGTAACTATTAAAGTGGTAAGCCTAAAAGTTTTTTGGGGTGATAATATGTTGGTACATAAATCTAATACAGATGCCGTGTAATAGTGGTACGTAATGAACAAGTCGTTTCCTATAACTGAAGGGAAAAGTCAATTTGTAGGGAAATAAACTTTCCTGTCAATCCAGTAGTTAGCTTAGAAAAATTATTATAGTTTACATGGAGCACATTCACAAAACAATAAAACCATAACTGGGCCATTCTATGGACTATGAAAAGATTAGAGATCACAACTATCTCCTGAGGAACGGCTAAGCCACGGATCCCGCATGACTGAATTTGCCGTCAGTGTTCTCTGCCTAAGAGCAAAAACAACCTGTGCAGGTCCAACATTTCCTATAGTGCCTCTTTTTGCAGAAGATTTCCAAACCCTGGCAATCAGTAATTTGACAGCCTGGAGGACATGACACACCAATTTCTTATATTTAAATGTCTTATTGATATTTAGCTAGGGCAGGTTCTGGGAGAATGACCTTTTTTGACATGGAGGAAATAATGCCAAAAGCTAGAAGAAGGGCGTTCTGATTGGGCTTAGATCCTTTCCAGATAAAGGACGACATTTGCCTTTGCTGTTTGTTAAGAAGGGATAAAGATATTGGGACTGGCAATGTCCTAAACTGGTATATCACTTTAGGCAAAATTTACATTATGTACATCATTATTTGTCCTACCCAGGAAAGTTCTATTTTAGCTATCTTCTCTAGATACTCCTGGACAGTCGCTATGTGGGAATGGATATTAATCTCTGCTATTTTATGAAGTGGTGATACCAGCTTGATGCCCAGGTACGGGATTGAAGATTCTTCCCATTGGAAGGGCAACTCTCTGGCTAGGTTAGCTTTCAAGGATGTGGGAACATTAAAGCCTAAAATAGATGATTTACCTTAATTTACTTTATAATACAACACCTCCCTAAAAGCCTTGATCTGGGAGATGATTTCCCTTAACAACTGAAAAGGGTTAGAAACGAGGAAAACGGTTTGCCTGCGTATAGATCAATTTTGTGCTGCCTTATCCCTGCGCTGACCAGCATATTAAGATTGGACCTTATAAAGGCTCCATTATTAGCGTGAATATTAGGGGAGACAGGGGACACCCCTGACGTGTTCCATTTGTTATATAAAACTTTTCTGAAAGGAAACCATTCGCTAAAACCCTAGCCGAAGTCTTAGAAGCTTGGATGGCATTAAAATCATACCAGTAAAGCCAAATTTTTATAGGGTGGAAAATGTTAACTGCCAGTTAATCCTGTCAAATGCCTTCTCTGCATCCAAAGTAAGAAGCAGAGAAGGTGTTTGAGAGCTCCCCATAGCAGCCATCAATTACAGCATTCTGCATGTGCCATCTGAGGATTGCCTGCCCTTAGTAAAACCAACCTGGTCATTATGGACCGAGGCCGGAAGGCGCTGTGCTAGTTGTTTGGCAAACAATTTGGTGTCACAATTCAGAAATGAAATCGGGCGATAGTTGGCTGGGATGTCATTAGTTTTGCCTGGTTTGGGTATGGTGACCACCGTCGCCTGAAGCATCTCCAGAATATCAGTTCATGTGCTATCTGATCATCAATGAGGAGAAAAAAAAAAAAAAAAAAAAAAAAATGATGAGAGGCTCCAATCCATTAGGTAGATTTAGAATTTTTATTGGTAAAAACAGTGGTAGTGTAAAAGCCAAGGGTAACACAGTTCGAGGGAGGACCTCCCTCTTCTTCAGACCCTTAAGGTTCGCACATCATATATTTAGGAAAACATTAGAAAAGATTATATAAATAAGCCAAATAGAATAAAATATAACACTTAAGTACAAAAAAATGTATAAAAAGCTGCAGGGTATAGTGCATAGATAGATTTATTTATGCATGTTAAAGTAAAAATATATAGTGTAGGAAAAAAAAATAAATTATATATATATACATCTGTCCAACTGCTTGTTAACACTTAATTTATAATCAGCCAATCACATGGCGGCAGCTCAGTGCATTTAGGCATGTAGACATGGTCAAGACAATCTCCTGCAGTTCAAACCGAGCATCAGTATGGGGAAGAAAGGTGATTTGAG